>JADRCD010197832.1:0-15821 GCA_019843815.1 Montemys delectorum
CAGTGGCGCTATAGGAACACACACAGTGGGCAGTCCTCTGCAGTGGCACTATAGGAACACACACAGTGGGCAGTCCTCTGCAGTGGCTCTGTGGGAACACACACAGTGGGCAGTATACAAAGTCTTGGTATTGTTTCTGTTCACACTGCATATTCCTCACAGTACAAGTCCACGCTGCAGAGAAGTTGGCTGAGTTCATAAATGAATGATTTCAGCCCTAATGATTGAATACAGTACTGTGATAGTCTGCTGCTGTGTACACACCACACCCTGTTTATGATGTGTGCACTGGTAGTCTTGTGGGTTAGCTCTGTCTCTTGGTGAAGAGATGTAATGTTGCTGTGGACATTGGGCATTGCCCCACTAGAGCTTTACAGTAAATGTTTAAATTCAAAGAAATTTAAGTTATTTGATCTAGACTCCTGAAATTTTCTAGTAATCAAAGCCTTTCACAGAGATTTTGAGAATGAATTACTTACAGTTTTTATTCATCCAGAGTAGATACCAGATCATGAATCAAGTGTTTTTCCCTAGGGAACTATGTTTTTCACTTTGAATTAAAAACAAAACAAAACAAAAAACACAAGATAGATGCATTGGACACCAACTCACAGAGCTGTTGTCACTGCTGACCTAAGCCACCAGAGTCAGTGTGTGCTCTCTATGGGTAACGCACTCTTCCTAACATGATAATATGTTGATGAGTCTGTGGACTGGTGGAAGATGCCCAGCTATAGGAGCCTTAGAGGAATGTATTAAGAGTACAAATTTAAATTTATGGTTTGTGTCTCGTTTTGTTCTAGGTTTTTGAGACAGGGTTTGACTGCATAGCTCTGGTTGTCCTGGAACTCAACATGTAGACCAGGCTGGCCCAGAACTCACAGAGATCCATCTACCTCTGCCTTGCAAATGTTAAAATTAAAGGCACAATGCCAAGCTCCTGTTTCCTTTATTTATTTCCCTTGATGGAAGGAAAGACATGCACATGTCATGCCCTGGGTGTGGCGCTCAGAAGACAACTTAGGTTGTCTCCTTCCAGTGTGTGTGTTCCAGGGATCAAACTCGATTGGTCGGGACTGGCAGCAAGCACCTTTATCCACTGGGCCACCTCACTGCCCCTGAGCATTTTGTAGCAGTGCTTGCTACAACTTGCTAAGCTTATTCCGAAGTGATGACAGATTTCCTGTAGCATTCTAAGAAGATGATAAGAATTCAGAATATGTAATATTTTGAAGTCTTCTCTGTGAATTAAGAGTTTAATAAGAAGCCAAGAACTGTGGTTTATCCCAGCATTTGGGAGACTGAAGACAGAGAATGGCCAAAGATGGGGCCAGCTGAGGCTGCATAGTCAGTTCCAAGCAAAGCTGGGTAACAGTTGATCTCTGAAAAACTTAAAGCAAAGTAAAGCAAAACCAAACCCAACAAACAAAGCCCGAGTGCTGATCAGGCAGATACAAGCTCTGCAACTGGGGGCTGGAGAGATGGCTCAGTGGTTAAGAGCACTGACTGCTCTTCCAGAGGTCCTGAGTTCAGTCCCCAGCAACCATCTGTCAGGGGATCCTATGCCCTCTTCTGGTGTATCTGAAGACAGTGATAATGTACTTACATAAAACAAACAAATAAATCTTTAAAAAAAGAAAAAAAAAAGCTCTTGCAACCAAGCCTAACCTAAACTTGATTCAGGAAACCTGTGTGCTGAAAGGGAGCACTGACTCCTGAGAGTAGTCCTCTGATGCACGTGCACACACACACATGCACACACACACGTGCACACACACACGTGCACATGCATGCACGCACACACAGATTCTCACAGAGACACATAGACTGACACGTGCACACTCACCTGTTCACACGCATGTGTGTGCACACACAGAGAGACAGACACACAGACACATGTGCAAAACACCCTCAATAGACACACAAGAGAAATACTTTTTTTAATCAAGTAAAAATAAAAATTATTTTCTTTAAAAATTCTTTTTTTTTTTTTAAATTCGTTTCAAAGTCTGAAGAGGATAAGGAAAAACTGCAGAAGCTTACAGAGTTGAAAGAGTCTCTGGAATATACTTTGGATCAAGAACAGAAGAGAAGTGGTGCATTAGAAAAGGAACTGACAGAGTAAGGTTTTTTACTGTTTCTGTCTTCTCAGCCATTCTTAACTGATTTAACTGTACTGAAGCCTACATTCAAGTTCATTTCTGTCTGCATTTTCATACGTAAATTACTTTAAAATGTACTTCAGAAATTGACAAGACTGAAGGTTTTTCCTTGCTCAGATACTGCATTTACTGTAAGGTTTTCTGAGACATTGCAGTAGCTTTGGTGTCAGCTGAACTGATGATCAGCTTCGAGGTCTCACTTGCAGCTCACTTGCAATCTCTTTCGTTCCTTTGCAGCATCCTTCTCCTCACCATCTAGGAATCTGATATCTTAAAAACCTATTTGTGGTTTTCTTTAACTATATCACAACCTTTATATAACTTATATTTTCTTTCTCTGTTTAGTTACAAAATTTTATCATGGAGAGAAATTTGTTCCATGGGCATCTCCCATGTGAATATGAGCTTTACATGATATTGAGCTTCTGTTTAAAAATTTTAAATACATACATATACATAGTATATAGTCATGTTATCCCCTTGATACTGGTACCAGAATATAGACAGAGGCCTGACTCTGAGGGTCCCTCACTCCAGTTGACCAAGGGGTAAAAGGACCAGGGAACAGAGGGCCGGAAATTGTTCAGTATACTAATACTGGAAGAAGTTGTGGTGCCCTACAATCCGGGTACTGACAAGAGCGTCAGGACTATTTAGAGAAGGATTGGAGGAAGGGAGAGCAACACACATGTGGTCAGACCGGGATCCAGTTGATCATTTCCTTACACACTTGGAGACTCTTACCTGTAAAGCGGGTGCTGTCTAGGAAGTGCTTGAACCAGTCACAGTGTGTTTATAGATAGTGCCTACCATCCTAGAGGAAGTCTGGCAGGGAAGATGGATTCAGTTCCCTCGGACTTAGAGTGATGACAGCAGGGTCCTGGAACATGATGTTGTAAAAGTGGCATTGGACAATCTTTTGATTATCTTGTCCCTGAACATCTTAACAATATTGTATTCCTCATGGCTTGTGCCTTTAGTCTTAAAGGAGGATTGCCAGCTAGCTGTGGATGAACTCCTTAAATGACTAACATGGTTACAGACTTGAACAAGAATGTGATCCAGGGTCACAGACGGGATTAAGAATGACACCCAAACTTTTATCTGCTTTGAGTTTCCTACTGAATAGCCAGAGACCTAAGTGAGGAAGCAGGGCTTGCAGTAAAATTAAACTCTGAGTCTCTGCTATGATATCATTAGGAGATTGTATCTAGGACACCTTACAGGTAGCAAAATCTGTGTCCCTTAAATAAAATAGTGTACTATTTGCATTTAACCTCTTCCTAGCCTCCAGTATACTGCCTCTCCTCTCTAAATTACTTAAAATACCAAAAGTAGCACAAATGTTAATTAAGTATTTGTTGTCCTCTGTTGGTTAGGGAATAATGGGAAAGAAAAGGATTTGTACATGTTCAGTGTAAACACAATTTTTATTTCTTCACCATTTTTAATGTAAAATCAGTTGAATTCTTAGATATGGAGCCCTCATGTACACAGAGCTGACTGGTTAGCTCTTGCTTACAGATGTGTATGACTTAAATACAGTGAAGTGAGCATTTGTGTTTCTGCCATCAGCACCCTCCCCCCATTGAAAATATATTATTCTCTCATATAATACATCCTGGTTACAGTTTCTCCTCCCTCTGCTCCTCCTAGTTCCTCCCTACTTCCCCTCCTGTCTAGACTCACTCCCTTTTTCTCTCATTAGAAAAGAACAGGCTTCTAAAAGTTAACAACAAAGCATAACAAAATAAAATAGAGCAAGATAAAACAGAGACTGTTGAATCCTTGGACAGGAGCCGAGAGAAGGCACAGGAGTTAGAGACCCACTCAGGAGTCTCTAAAACAGGAAACAGAAAGCTGTGATATTCACACAGGGGACCTGGTGCAGACCTGCCTCCTCGGTCTCTGTGTCGCTGGTCTCCTAAAGTGGCATCTTCCCAGCATTTGCAGCTCTTCTGTTCATTCTTGAGATTTGGGGTTTATGTCTGATTCTAATCAATGCTTTTTTTTTTATTTAACTGTCTTGTGTGCGCCACGTAGTGATGTGTGCAACAGCCCTGGCTCTGTGTGCAGTTTTACATCTTTTGGGTTTTATAGATATCCCTATCAAACACTAAGATTTCTTCTTTTCTCTGTAAGTCTTCCTACACTGTTTTCCTCGTTCATTTCTTATGAAGCTCTGTTTAGTTTCTCCCTCCACTCAAACTACAAAGACTTGTTTCTCCTTTCCCCTTTCTGCTTTGGTGATCTTGATACTTTGTGGTTTGGACGCTGAGCCTTCACTCTCTACTACATCCTTAGTGCTCAGTTGTGTGTTTCGCCTTGCAGAGGAGGGCCAACAGGCGACAGCATTCAAATGGTTTCTCCTGAGTTACTGTTGTCTGGGTTACAGCTAACATGCAAGAGTTTTATAGTAATAGACTAAAATGGATATAAATAATTATAGGTATTCTGTACATCATTATAATATTAGCTCTATCTCCCATACATAGCATAAATTTTTCTTCATATTATTTACCTAAGATTTTAACTTAATTTAGAATGCTTTCAGATTTTAAGTGTATAATAAAAGAGGGTCGTAACTTACAAATTTATCTTTTTGTTGTTGTTGTATTTTCAAAACAGTGTTTTCTCTATGAACCTCTTGCTCTCAAAGAGATGCACCTGTCTCTGACTCCAGTACTGGGGTTAAAGGCACATGCCATCATGGCCCCAAAGTTTATCTGTTTAAATAATTGTTGAGTGTGCTCTTTAAAGTCTTAATTTATTCTGTTCATTTTTGCAGATTTAAGGAAGTCTTAAAAATGACCAAAAAAGAATTAAATGAATATGAAAACAGAGAACTTAATCTTCGTCAAGATATAAAAAACAATCAACTTGAAATGGATATCCCAGTTAATACACTAGTAAAAAAGGTAATTTTAAATCATTTTTGGAGATGAAAAATAACTTAATTTTAAGTAATATAAGTCTCTGGATGCACTGAAGTTTTTATATTGATTCATGGACTTTGTGTCAATGAAAATTGCATTATATTATATTAGGAAGCTATATTGTTGATTCTTATATCATGAACCCAGGCTGCAGTCCATCACTATGTGATACTAAATCATAAGCAACACATCTTCCGTATTTATTTATTGGTAGCAGTTTTATTGGAATGCAGTTAGCATATCCCATACTATATTCGTAGAATTTTGTGATCCCTTCCACTTCAGAATATTTCTACTACCTTAAAATAACACTTTCATCTATCATGTGTCTCCTCTGCATAGCCCTAAGGATCCACCAAGTCGGCTTTGTCCCTGTATCTGCCTGTTCTGGCATTCCATGTCAGTTACACAGTATGTGTTGTAGCTTCTTTGCAGAGTCCATCTGTGTTGTATGTAGCGAGCATCCTTACATAGTGTCTTCTTGTTGCTGAGTATGCCCTATTGTATGATAGAACATACCTTGTATTTAACTTACAGCACGTCTGCTGCACTGTTCTCGGCTGCCTTCTTTATCACCAAACTGTAGTGTGTTATTCCTGCAGATTGATGATCTCACAACAAAACTGGAAACTGCATCTTCAAAATGTCTACATCTGGGTAAAAAAAATCAGCTGCTTCAGCAGGAATTACTATTGATGAGAACTATACAAAAGAAGTGTGGGAAACTAGAGAAGAATAAAAAGCAGTTGGAGCAGGAGATAGTGAACCTCAGAAGTCACATGGAGAAGAACATGGTGGAACACAGCCAAATGCAGCAGTATGTGCGAGAGGTTGAAGAGCGAGCGAGGCAGGACTTGGTGGAAAAGTTAAAACAGGTCAACCTCTTCTTGCAGGTCAGCTTGTTTCTGTGGTGCACTGTGGTTCTCGGGCTGCAAGTAAGATGTGGGAAGTGTGCTCCGGGTGTGCACACAGGTGTCTCCTCAAGTTTAGAAGAGGACACTGCTTATCCCTAGAGTTCTAGGGAGGAGGGGACACTGCTTATCCCTAGAGTTCTAGGGAGAAGGGGACACTGCTTATCCCTAGAGTTCTAGGGAGAAGAGGACACTGCTTATCCCTAGAGTTCTAGGGAGGAGGGGACACTGCTTATCCCTAGAGTTCTAGGGAGGAGGGGACACTGCTTCTTGCTGTGTTCAAGGGTTCTTTGTCTTATAACTCAGTGGACCTTTCATTAGAGAGTCATTTGACTTTTAAAGCTAGTTTGCAAAAACTGAGATTGCTAGAAGGGGAACGAGTTGACATATGAAATACACCAAACTCTTGAGTCACTCTTAAGTCACCTAGTTCCAGTTTACATCGTGAGCTAATTGAGTTCTTTAAATTATCAGATCACTGTGTACCTATGTGCCATTCAGAACTGGGCATGCCCTGCAGTGGTTAAGTGTTCCGCTAGCATGCACCAGGCCCTGGATTTGAGTCCCAGGAGTAAATAAACAAAAGAAGATGAAGAAGATCCATTTTTTATAATTCTCATCTTAAATCCCAGCATCAGCATCTGTTTTCACATGTTTCATTCAAAACAAATGGGCCATAATGATTCAGGTTATAATTGCGTCTAACGTATATTCTTTCGATCTGCCGTAGGCTCAAGCAGCGTCCCAGGAGAACTTGGAGCAGTTGAGAGAGAACAGTAATGCTTCAGTTAGAAGTCAGATGGAGCTCAGGATTAAAGACCTGGAATCCCAGCTCTACAAAATGAAAGCCCAGGAAGACTTTGATAAAATAGAACTAGAAAAGTATAAGCAGCTCTACCAGGAAGAGTTCAGAGTTAGAAAATCGTTGTCAAGTAAATTAAACAAGTAAGTCCTAACATTGAATCTCAGAAGATAAACTCATGCCTTTATCTCTACAGCATCGTTTTCACTGAGGCTACGAGAGAGCTATAGGCAACACAAGTCTGGAGACAACGTTGTGAGTGACCCTCAAAGTGTTAATGTGGGGTAGCTTACATTCTTTTGTTTTTATATCCTCCTGGCTTAGTTAGGACGGTCAACTTTAGATAGATACGCTTGAAGCTTTCTAGTTAAGAAGGTTATACTATTATACAGTCGCTTATTCAGGTTCCCTTAAATAGAGCTACTACTATGGTTGACTTTGTTTTGTTTTGTTTTGGGAAGATGATCCCAAGGGTCAGGTACTGTCATATTCTCCTCTGAGCCATTTCAGCGTTTAATATTTTAATTTTCTTTGACTGTCATCTGTACTATTTCTAGCAGAGGTCCCTATAAACTGTAATTGGCAGGTTTTCTAATCTGTGGCTTTGTATGCACGTGTGCTGCCGGGAAACATTACTGTGAGATGGAGGCTTCAGCGCTGCACCTCCTTCTCTCCCGGCTGAGGCCTAGTTACTCCTACAGTCATTTACTTAGTTTATCCCAAGTAATGGGAGCGAATGCTTACATGTCTCCACTTACATGTCTTCAGGGAGTGAGACATGTTGGTCGTGCACAGTGGCATGTCTGCTGTCTCTGTGAGGTCTCTGTGATAAAGCGGGCCCCTTCCTGAGGGCACCGTGGTCACTGGGGAAGCTGCTCATCTCAGCAGCCATGTCTCTCCCTCCTGCTTTGCTGGAATTTCTCATGAGTTAAGATTCCCTCTAGAAATACCTGCACTTTTTAGAATAATTTTAAGCCTGTAATCCTTAGGAGTTACATTCCGACAGGTTCTCTAGGCTGAGTCACTGTTGAGTTGCAAGTTCCTTGTATTCACAGCAGCCTCTTATACAGCTGTGACTCGCAGTTCATTTGCGACCCTGGAGACATTAAGTATTTGCCTTGTTGTCTTTACAGGACCAGTGAGAAGCTGGAGGAGGCCAGCACCAAGCTGCTCCTGGAGGAGCAGCAGAGCAGGTCTTTGCTAAGCACACTCAGCACAAGGCCTGTTGTAGAGTGTCCCTGTGTTGGAAGTCTTCATAATAGTTTGGTATTCAACAGAACTCTCATTCCAAGAGAAAACATAGTGATTCCTACCTCAGGCCCACAGCCATCAAATAAAAGAGTGGAGATCTTTCTGACCAAGGTTAGTATATTTCTTTTTTCCTTTGGGTTTCAAGTTTCTGATAAATTTCTCACTTCTAATTTAACACATGATACTGAGTTGTTTTGTTTGGCCAATGTGTACTGTCATAGTAACTTAGGCTAATAGAGAAAAAAATTATTAAAGTTTCCAGAGTTCTCATTTCAGTAGGTACTCACTGTTGCTTGGTTCAACGACTATAGCTAAACCAGTACATTTCTTTAAAAGTTGTGCTTAAGTTTCAATTTGGAAAATAAACATGGCTGTGACTAAAGGTATAGCTTGGGTCATCGTGGCACACCTTCTAAAGACAAGTTTCCTGCAGCATCTCAAGTTTCCCATCCTAGTGGTAAGAGAGGCCAAAACCCAGACACCTGCATGTAAATATGTATCATGTTGAGGAATCTGATACATACTATTATTAAGTAAGTAAATGTGTTGGGTTTGGGGATTTAGCTCAGTGGTAAAAAGGCCCTGGGTTCGGTCCTCAGCTCCAAGAAAAAAAAAAAAAGATAAATGTACAACATTGAATAAGATTAATTTCTGAGTTAAAAGCTTTTCACTTTTGTAACAATTATAATTATTCATCTCATTCCAGATGCATCAAGAGTTAGAAAAAAGTATAAATAGAGAACTTAAAGAAGGTATGTGTCAAAATTTATGAATTAAAGTTAGATTGATAAATTTTTAAAATAAATTATAAATATTAAATGGCACCATTTTCCTTGTTCAGTGAATAGATTTTACAGTAAACACTGTCTTACACAATATTAAAGATGTGAAGCTCTTTCCTTTGGGGTTTAATTCAGCAAATATTTATTTCATTTGAGAACTTCAAATATATAATTTGTGTGTATACATATGTACATATGTATACACACACACACACACACACATACATACACACACTGCATTAGCGTCATTTCCACCTCTACCCTGCCTCCAACTCCACCCATGTTCTCCATCCCCTCCCCTCCAATGCATGGCCTCCTCTTCTCATATATGCAACCTGTAGGTCCAGTTAGCATTGCCTTTACTTGCCTGTGCTCAGAACTAACCACTTAGGAACAAGGTCTCATCCTTGAAAAAAACTGGTTCTCCCTCTCCCAGCAGCCATCGCCTGCCTCTAGCTCTTCATCTCAGGATAGGGCTGTTTTAGGTAGGACTTCTGTTGCTGTGATAAAGAACATGACCAAAGCAACTTGGGGGAAAGGGGTTATTCATCTTACAGTTGTGTCGCTGAAGGAAGTCAAGTCAGGAACTGGGAGTGAGGAACTGAACAGAGAAGCCATGGATGAAAGCCACCTACTGACTTGATGCTTGTGGCTTACAGCTTATTCATCCTTTCTTCTACAACTCAGAACCATGTGCTCAAGGGTGGCACCACCCCAGTGAGCCAGGCCCTCCCACATCAGTCAGTAATCAAGAAAACATCCACACACTTGCCTCCCGGCAATCTGATGGATCAAAGTTTCCTTTTCCCAGATAAATTGTGTCATTTTGATACCTCCCCACAACCCCCAAAAAAGTGCAAGCTTTGGATTTTTCCTCTACCCTTGTAGGTATGCAGGTTCATGGCGTCTTTGGAGATAATGTGGAAGTAGCCGTATTGTTGGGAGTTCATGGTTCTATTCCATGATGTGTCCTGAGCAGTGAGTGTAGGCTTGTGATAGAGGCAGTTTGTTTGGTGATAGGCACCACACAGTCACTTATTCTTTGATTTTTGACCAATGTGGATCTCTATAATAGTCTCCACGGGCTGGCAGATGAAAGCTACACATATCAAAGGGTATGAAGAACGAGAAATTTAGAAGGCCGGTGCAAAGTCTTACCTAATAACACAATAGTAGTGGGTTCCCCTCTAAGGCCTGAGACCTGTCCGGCCACAGCTTCGTGGCTAGGTTGACAATATCAGGCGTGAATTCCCTCTAGTTGAGTGGGCTTTAGGTTCAGTCAGACAGTGTTGGTTACCACAAGGTAACAAGAGCACTGCTGCACTGCTGGGGTATCTTGCCTGTCCAGTTGTGTTTCTTAGGCTTTACAGCCAGGTTGGGCTAACTTCCTCCCTTGGCAGCTTATCCCATACCTGCTAACAGTGCGTGCTGGCCTCTGGAAGGAGCTCTCTGGTCAGATCCAGCTCGAATCTTTGTAGTCCTTGTCCCAAGTGTTCAGTGTCTTTGGCAATGGGGTTTACTGTCAACCTCCAACAGTAGCCAAGGGCTACATCAGTGGTCTGTATTGTTGTGGGAGTCACCCGGTAGGTACCCTGACCTCCGAGTTTTTGCTGGTTCATGGTTCCTGTCAGGAGCATTGTAGCTTAAGTGGTATAACTTCCCTAAGATTTCCTACACAAATCTTTACACACACATGCATACATGCCCCAGTTCCCTGGGGCCAGATCACACGACCTTGGTGTGTGGCCGTCCTCCCTCCCTCTCCTTCTGAATTGCCACTCCTCCAGTGTTCACTTCCCACTTCCTGTGGCCTCATCCTGCTGTTCTCTCTCAGCTGTCCTCTCTCCAACCTGTGCTCCCTTTGGCCTTCTGGCTTTTAGTTCCTTTTTTGAGAACTCTGTTTAGATCCATAGTTCATTTTTAATTGGGTTATTGGTTTTCTTGATTCTTTATTATTTATATATTCTGAATATTAATCTTCTATCTGCTGTATACTAAAATTTTCTCCCATTCCAGAGGTTTCCTCTTTACTTGATTGTTTCCATTCCCGTATGGAAGCCTTTTGTCTATGAGGCTCACTCTGTCAGTTGTACTGAGCAAACTGAATCCTATGCCAGAAGTCCTTTGTGCATGTGTGTATCTTGTAGGGTACTGCCTTGTATGTTCTTTCGGCAGTCTCAGGTTTCTCACTGACTTCTTACCCATTTGGAGGTGATGTTGTGCAGGGCGATTCAGAAGAATCTAGTTTCACTCCACGTGTGGACATCAGCTTTGCCAGCACCATTTGTCAATGAGCCGTTCTTTCTTCCACTGTATATTTTTGGAATCTTATCATATATTGGCAGCTATGAATACGTGGTCTTACAACATGGTCCCAGTGGTGTTCTGTTGCACTGGTCTGCGTGCCTGTTTGTGTGCCAGGGCCATGCTGATTACAGTACCATGGCTCTGTGATGTAACCACTATGTGATTGTCAGCAGTGGACCATATTGTCTCAACTTGTCATTCCCATGCTTGTTACTGTAGCTTTGCACATGATTGTTGAATAAATGTCAACGCAGACACTTTGGTATTCACGATGATAATTAAGTATACCTGCAAACCAGTCATGATTGTGCATTGCAGTTACAGATGCATATTACCAATTCAATTTCAGCTCTTCTGACTTGTGCTTCATTAACTGTGAACTCTTTGATATATATTCCTTTTTTTTCCAGCTACTGCTGAACTTGAATCTGAGTTCTGCAGAGTTTCTCCCCTTGGATCTGCTACTAAACCAAGCCAAGATCTACTCTCAGAAGCATCGCAAGAATATATAGACATTTTAAAGAAAAAATATATGATCTGCTGAATTTAAAAAGAGAAAAAGGAAGAAAAGGCATGAAAGTAGAAGTGGGGCTGTTTGGGAGAAGGACCAAAGGCGGAGAGGACCAGAGAAGATAAAGCGGCGAGTGCTGTGTGTGTCTGAAATGTCTCAACAGCCTGGGTGTGGTGGCACGTCTTTGACTCCAGCACTTTGGAAGCAGAGGCCGGTAAATCTCCGAATTTAAGGACAATCAGGGCAATGTGTCTCATACAGAAAAATGAAGTCATAATGATGCCTACTATTTTGTATAGATAATACACATTAATATATATGATCTAAAATATAACATGTTTGGCTGGAGAGATGGCTTAGGAGTTTCAGAGCACTAGCTGCTCCTTCAGAGGTCGTGAGTTCAAATCCCAGCACCCACACGGTGGCTCTCAACCATCTATGATGTGATCTGATGCCCTCTTCTGGCATGCAGGGTTACGTGCAGATAGAGCACTCGTATACATAAAGTAAATAAATAAATCTTTAAAAAAAGAAAACAAAGATATAAACGTTTATTAAAATAAAATAAATGGTTTATATATTTTAGTTGTATTAACTGTATGACTTGAAAACACAAGTAAGAAAAACTTTTTTGTCATATGTATTAGAAATTAATATGTTTACCTCGGGTTTTTTGGTGGTCTTAAGCAGATTTTGCAAGTATTATTAAACCAGTATTACAAACTTTTACTTATGAAAACACCCTAAAGCAAAGTGTTTAAACAACCAAGTCATCATGAATACTTTGGTGGGATAAAATACCACATTTGTATTTATATTTTTCTATTTTTATCACTATGCATGGGCCAAAAGATTTAGCCAGACATCAGTCAGTTCAGTATGCTGCTGCCTTAACCACTGTTAATGTTTTAATGTTTCCCAGCCATAGTATCGCTGTCAAACCTAACTTTAATTTTTTTTTTTTTTTTTTTTTTTTTTTTTTGGTTTTTCGAGACAGGGTTTCTCTGTGTAGCCCTGGCTGTCCTGGAACTCACTCTGTGGACCAGACTGGCCTCAAACTCAAAAATTCGCCTGTCTCTACCTCCCAAGTGCTGGGATTAAAGGTGTGCGCCACCACCGCCCAGCTTAACTTTAATTTTAAGCACTGATAGTTCAATCATAAAATTAGGGAGATGTTCAAGCATGTGAGAGAGCCTTGCTGCTGGCCATCGTCATCCGTGACTATTTTAGAGTTTATTGTAGTTAACAACACTCTAAGTAACTGCAGTGTTCCTTTGTATTAAGAAGGCTAACACTAACAGATCTTGACATTTAATCCTCAGATCCCTTCCCAGCCTGGCTTGTTCTCTACAGAGTCCTTTAGTAGACTGGCCCTGTTCAGATTGATGGGTCCCAGTTCCTGAAGCTCTTAGACTCTTTTAGTCTGGAACATTGTGCAGTCTTTCCTTGACTTTCATGACCTTAAATCTTCAAGGAACAGTTCATGTAGCATGTCTTTGAATTCAGTTTCTATTTCATTATGTTTCATCACACATTCTTGGCAAAAGTATTATAGAAGTAATTTTTCTCATTGAATCCTATTATGTGATCTATAATATAGATTTTTCTCTGTTATTATGATGTTGATATGATACTAGAGCAATTACCTACTGTTTTTCCTCTATAGATTTACTTTTGTAATACTTGTTATGTGGAGAGATAATTTGTGACTATAAATATCTGTTTCTTATCAAATGTACAATATATTCATTTACTAGTATTCATGTAGATTAATGACTCTTTATTTAATGAGATGTAAGTTGTTGATAATAAATTATTTTTATATTTTAACAAATTAAATTTTTGAGAATTTCATGCATGAATCCTATATCTACACCATTTCCACCCTTTTCTCTCCCCTTCAGCTCATCCTATGCCTCCCCACTCCCTCTCAAACTCATGGCCTCTTTGTTTTATATATATGCATGTGTGTGTGTGTGTGTGTGTGTGTGTGTGTGTACCTTGGGAGTCGCAGACATGACACAGTTATTCCTAAATACATATCTCCTAAAAGCAAGGAGCTGTCATTATGTACCTGTGGCAGAATAATCTTGAGTCAGGAAGATCAATATCTAATCTGCAACCCCTTTTTCTATTTTAACAGTTATCTCAATGTGTCCTTTTTATAGAGAGAAAATTCAAAATGAGACCTTGTGCCCACCTTCTCTCAGTGCTGGGATGTTTGTCTGGCTAGAGCTTGCAAAGGTCTATAGCATGCTAGCACAGTTGCCATATTGGAGGGAAAAACACTTCCTTGGTGTTGTCCACCTCTGGCTCTTACAGTCTTTCTGCCCCTCTTCCATGAAGATCACTGCTCCACCTAGGCTTAGGCCTATACAATCCAGAACCTGATATTGACCATTTGAGGGTTTCTGTGTTAATGGCTGTCTACTGCAAAGAGAAGCTTCTCTGGTGCAGGTTGGGTTCTTGCCTAGGCCTTATTACCTATGGCATACCATAGTGCGAATTCTTGGCCCCTTTTAACAGTTCCAGGTATGGGTTCCATCTCAAGAAGAAGGCCTTAGATCTAAGCAGAAAGTGATTTGTGACTCCGATAACATCTATACCAGTATTACCCAGTGGGCATGTCTGGCCAGGCCAGTTGTTCTAGTTAGTTTTTCTCCTCTGCTAGCATATATAGCAGCTTCTGGCATACTGAAAGATGACCATTAGGCATGGAGCTTACAGATGAGGATCAACTTGATTTCCTCAATTCCAGTACTTCAAATAAGTGGAGTCTTCAGCAACAGGGTCTTACTGTCAAGTTCTGGAGTCAAGAGCGCTGACAGTAGCCTACAGTGGTTGAGGTCTATGTGACCCGTTGGCCAACAGCTCTAAAAGAGGTAACCCCTCCTGGCCTTGGATGTATTATCTTCTAGCATGATTTTAGGTAGCTCCTCCAGTAGTGGGTTTCCATGTGGCTCTTTCAAAAGGCTTTAGTGTTAGTTATCCCTCCACATAGTCCAGCCTCTATCCTGTTCTCCTGCTCCCACCTGAATTTAACACTTCGTATTCCATTACTCCCCTTTCTACCTCTTATTCCTTGAAGACCACTCCCCATAAGTGGCCCCTTACTAAATTCTTAAGCTCTGGGTATTCCTAGTAGGATACACATCAGAAGATTAAAAGCTAATATCCATGAATGAGAAAGAACACAACATCTGTCTTTCTATGTCTGGTTTGCCTCACTCAAAATACTGTTCCTAACTTCATCCTTTAACCTGAAGATTTCATAATTCCATTTTTAACAGATGAATACCATGGTATTGTGTAAACATATCACACTATCTTTATCTATTGATGGACATCTAGGCTGTTGCCATCACTTGGCTATTATGAATGATGCAGCAGTGAACAAAGATGATCGATTACCTCTGCAGTAAGATACAGAGGCCAGCTGCTTCCAGTCTCTCTGGGCTGGTGTCCTGAGCGGACCTTAGGCGCAAGCTCTGCAGCTAGTCCCACAACACCCAGAGGAAGCTCCACTCCCAGGTGCTCTAACACTCTCAGGATCAAAGGTGAGGAGGACACAACATCTGTCCCAACACTGGGAGTAACTGGGATCAGTGGGACCAGGCACACAGGATCTCCACCAGCAGAGTGGTTCGGGTTCCTTCTGGTCTTTCTGGGCTGATATCCTGAGCAGACCTTGGGCCCAGGCTCCACAGCCAGTCCCACAACACCTAGAGGAAGCTGCTGCACTCCCAGGTGCTCTAACAAGCCCAGGGTCACAGGATCACAGAATCACAGGATCACAGAAACAGCTTGACTCTGAGGAGTTCTGACACAACCAAGATCACAGGAAGGGCAGACTCCAGTCTGATTTAGCAAGCACTAGAGATAACCAGATGGCAGGGGGCAACTGTAAGAAAATAAACAACACAAACCAAGATTACTTAGCATCATCAGAACCCAATTCTCCCACAATAGCAAGTCCTGGACACACCATCACACCAGAAAAGCAAGATTCAGATATAAAATCACTTATCATGATGATGATACAGGACTTTAAGAAAGACATAAATAGCACCCTCAAAGAAATACAGGAGAACACAGGTAAACAACTAGAAGCTCTTAAAGAGGAAACACAAAAATCCCTTAAAGAACTACAGAAAAACAC
>JADRCD010197832.1:17315-52843 GCA_019843815.1 Montemys delectorum
GTGCCACCCTCCAAGCAGAACCATTGTTCATTGAAACAGTTGGTGAATGACTTTATGGATAGACCATCTTAATACACATACCATTTCTTAAATGAATGTAACCTGTTCTATGTGGGCTGAGAATAAAGTCACTCACTCAAGTCAAATAGTTTTGACCATAGCAGAAAGTCTGTATCCAAAAATCATGCCTACAATTCATTCCTTGGCGCAGCAGAATTGTCAACTCTCAGCTTAGCTCCGATGGAGGTAAAATCCTTTGGTGATGTGAGGGTCATTGAAGTACAGCCTTATTACAATGAAATCCATGTCTAAAACTTGTTGTTGTTTTGGGCTTGTACCAAAGTAAGAGCCAAGATTTTAAACTGTACTAAATACCAAACAAACAAACAAAAAGACTTCATATATTTATGTTCATTTAAGAAAATACTAGTAGTGATGTATTATTTTGAAATATATGGTTAATATGTTTGGAGTTATTTAAAATTTATATTGAGAAAAACGTATGTATTTTCAATATTGCTGTAGACAAACATCTACATAACACTTAAATTGATTATTGTTTTATATCGAACAACTTTTATAATACTCATTTTTATTTTTATAATATTTTATAAATTTTAAGGAATATGACAAAAAAGATATTGTAGGTATTGAAGAGGGGGTCTCTGGGAGAAGTTGGGGTACAAAAGGGAAATAAGAATGTGATTTAATTCTATTTACTTGAAATATGTTTTTAAATGTTAACAAATTCAGATAAATTGAAATCATGTAACTTTTCTCATTATAATGCAATAAAAGTTTAAAAACAAAAATCTGAAAAAGGAGTCCCAGACAAGTAATAAACACACACACACACACACACACACACACACACACACACAAAAGATACAGAGGCCTTTGGGTGTATGTCCAGGTGGTATAGCTGGGTCATGTGGATCTATTTCCAGCTTTTTGAGGAACCTCCACATTTACTGATATTCCTATCGTGGCTATTAGCCATTTGTGCTCCCAGCCACAGTGAGAATGTGTCCCTTTTCCCTATAAACACACCAGCATTTACCATCTTTTTTTTTTCTGTCTTAGCCATTTTAACTGTATGATGAAATTCCAAGAATTTTAAATTTGCATTTCCCTGGTGGCTAAGGATTGCAACACTAAAACTATTTCTCAGTAAGCAGTGTTCCTCCATGGCCTGCAGAAGTTCCTGCCTCAGGTTCTGCCTTGAGTTCCTGCCCTGCCTTCCCTTTATGAAGGACTATAAACTGTAAGGTGAAATAAACCCTTTCCTCCCCGAGATTGGCCCTGATGTTTTATCACAGCAATAGGAATATCAAGAGGAAGCGCCGAGGTTTTAGTTGTGTACTGTGCCTGCTCTTTACATGGTTGCTGTAGTCCAAACTTAGCTACACGTGTTTATGTGGCAATCACTGCATAACTGAGCCGTCTTCTTGGTCTAGTTCTTTTATACTTCTATACTTAGGAGACAGCGAGCAATTAGCTTCTGTCATATCAGAAAGGACAGTATATAGATGGCTTGGGAAACCCAGTTTGGTCAAAGAGCCTCGTCTGGAAGCAGACAGTGCTAAGTAGGCCCAGGGACTCCTTTAGACTTAAGGCTTTTTCAGGTTGATTGGAATCTAATCTGGTGTAAGATAAATTGTCTTCACCATGGGGGACGTTAATAGCCACATGGACCTGAGTCAGGCAATTTACTGCTTGGTATGGGGTATGAACCTGGGGGCTAAAATTCCAGCTTATCCTATTGGGAAGTTTTGTTTAGAGAATATTCATTTAGTTTGCCTTTTAAATTTTTTTAATTAACAGATCTATTAATTTTTAAAGGACAGGCGGTCTCATGTCCCATCAGGACAGGTTTCCCACTCCTCCCCTTGTGGGTTCCCCACTAAGTAGTAAATAACCAGGTCTGAAGGACTGGCATAAATCCCCCCTAGACTGTAGTCTAACACTGGGGAACTCAGGCAGGGGGCAGGATACCAGAATTCCACACTCAGCAGAAGGGCAGTTCTGTAGTGTGATGGGTCATATTTACCTAAGAAGCACCAGGAGGGCTTCAGGCAGCTATCACCCACTCTGGTCTGTCCTCTGAACAATATATAACAAACTAGTGGCAGATTCAGCTTGAGGAAACAGTGCTCTTTCAGAACTTGAAAGAAAAAATAAAAAGCTAGAAACACATCAGGAGCGTCACCACTGCACCAGCTCCTGGATGAGATGGGCTTTACATTGGGAGCCCTGATCTTTAGCCAATTTTTAGAATAGTTACGTACCTTCTGGCCTCAATCCTTTGTCTCTCAACTAAATTGCCTATTGTGGGTTGAGGAGCTGGACTGGCTGGGAAGAATCTTCCAAACTTTCAAAATTGTTGGATCTATTAAAAATGACCCATTTTCCTGCACTCACTGGGGCTCTGAGGAAGCTGCTGAGGAGCAGTGGTGAAAGGGGCACCCTTGCGTTCACCCTGATTTCAGCGAGGACACATCTGTCTTTGAGCCATTGAGTGCAATGTTCAGGGGCTGGAGAGATGACTCAGTGGTTAACAGTGCTTGTTGCTCTTTCAAAGGAGAGAGTTTGGTTCTCAGCACCCAAGCTGGGCAACTCACAGTTGTCTGTAACTCAAGCTCCAGGTCCCCCTCCCCCTTCTGCCCTTTGCAGGCACCTTTGTAGTGATACACACACACACACACACACACACACACACACAGAGAGAGAGAGAGAGAGAGAGAGAGAGAGAGAGAGAGAGAGAGAGAGAAATCTGCTTTAAAACATGCTAGCTGTAGTGTAATGATTCTTTCCTATACTGAAGTTCCTTTTCCATACATATTCTGTTAGTGGAGAGGTTTTCTCAGGAGTGGGTATTGAATATCATCAAATGCCTGTTTGGCATCTATTGATACGATCAATATCAATATGATCACAGTTTGCTACCAGCCTATTGATGTGATAAGTTACATGGATTATTCAATGTTGAACCAGCCTCTCTGTAGGGATGGCTATGTAATAAATCACTCATAACGACACTAAGTGAATTCTTTTTATGCACAGTTGATCTGATGGTTTGCTGAGGATTTCTTCATCATTTTCATAACAGATTACCAGTAGTGTCAGGAGCCACAATACAACAAGCTTTTTAACTAGCAGGTGATCTTCCTGAGATGGTCTGCTTCAGATTAATCCATGACAGATTCACTCTCTAGGCAAGACCTAAGAGAATTCATTCTAGGAAAGATTCCTGCTATCAATATGCTTTTCCTGTCATTATTAAACATATAACAATTGAAGAGCTAGAAGATTTTAGAAAATAGGGGCTTTTAATAAAAGTGTGCTAGTAGAATATACATTGTATAAACTTTGCCTAAAAGGATATGAAAAATTCTCTGTAACGAGCCAGGAATGTAGGCTAGCTAGTTCCAGGAACCGGTGGGTCACCAAGGCCCCCTCCAGCTAGGTCCAAGAACAAAAAGGCAAGATATACGCCATCCAGATGATTCTAGGGAACGGTCAGCCATAAAGTGAATACCATTGACCAGACCAATACCATTATTCTTGTGCATAATGAGTGTGTAGGATGTTTTCCTTATGACCCTGACTCAACTAGGGGCTGGGTCTCTTTAGAATTTTCCACTGTTCTCTTGTTATGTTTCCTTGGTAACCCCCTCACCTCCTAGTTTGTGGTTTTTCCCTTTAAATACCTCTTACTCCTTGTGCTCAGGGTTGAACTCCTCTGGCCTGCTAGGCTACGTGTTCGACCCCAGATCTGGCTTTCCTTCCTCCCCCTGAATAAACCTCATGCTGTTGCATCAAGATCGGTCTCTCGTGAGTTATTGGGTGGTCTCATCATCCCGAGACTTGAGTAGGGGTCTTTCACAATCACTAAGTATTAGCCCATCCTTTTGAGCAAATCTTTGCAGATCTACAAAGATGTGCTGTCTTGTAGTGAAGCTATATAGACAAAGAGATGACTTCCTAAGTCTTAATAATGATCCTATTAAGAATTCCTAAAATTATATCAGTGATTATTAAGCCCTTTTATAGTGGGACTGCTACTAGGTCCTTTCTGATAGTCAAAGCTTCAATGAGCACTCTGTCAGTCTCCTAAGTGTCACCAGTTAATTGCCTCTTAGATAGTAACCAGACTTTCTCCTACTCAGAGCACATTCCAAGAGGTTGTAAAACCATTAACCAAAGGTCATAAAAAGGGGACTAACGATTTACTATCGAGGCTAGGACAGAAGATAAAATGTTGACTGGGTTTATATATACAAAACTTCACTAATAACTTAGCTTTGGTTTTCAACTTTCTATGAACCTATAAAGCTGTGACAGGTGATGGATGTTTAGCCAGATAATTACTCCTAATGGATATGCGTGTAAACATTCTCTGTTGTAAACTTCTATTTCAATTTATGATTTGAATTTTCTGTGTGAACCTGTGATGAACTTTTTAACGTGATCATGTATTCTGAAAGATGTATAAGTACTGAGAACAAAAAAAAAAATGAGATGAAGAAATATTTCCCTTGCCCTGCTTAGAGTCTTTCCACTTTTCCCCTTTTTCTTAGATAGCTTTAATAGGAAGCTTTTTACAACTTGGTGATAAACACTATAGTCACTTTTTAAAGTGTCCCTTTTTCTTCCTGGAACTTCCTACTAGAGGGCAGAAAGTTAGAGTCCCACAGTTCCTGCTGAGATAGTACCAAGGCTATTTGCTTAATCCTTTGCTGTTTTAGAATGAGGTGCTAAATGCCAGAGACTGCAGTTTCTGGCCTCAGAGGGACACAAAAGGCAGGTCAGCTACAGTAGCAAGGTTAACTTAGACTTAGATAAGTAAACTTTTTATTATTATACAGCAACTCTAAATATCTTACCCTCTGCCTGTGCTCTTCCCCCTCCACTGCCTCAAGAAGAACCGACAAGAAAGAAGACCCCGCTGGGGCTGGCCCCCAGCACAGTAGTTTTCACAGTAGTTTAAAATCCCAGAGTAGGGTCTGGGTACTACTGACCATGTGGAATAGTAAGTCAGGGAGCAGGCCTTTTGTTGTTGTTGTTGCATTCTGAAAAAAATAGAACTGCTGAGATTTCTACCCAAGATGTCCAGTAGAATTCACCAGTGATCTCCTCTAGCTCTGGAATTTTATGTAAGGAGGATTATTAAATATTAATTAAATTCTTAAAATATGCCCATATATTAATAGACACATTCAGAGTTTATCCTTGCATGAGTTTTGATAGAATCCGTCTTAATAGAATCCACCCATTAAGCTAGGTCACCAATTACTCAAAGTTCCACTGTACACAGGGAACATGTATATACCCCACCCCTTGGTGCTGGGGAATTAACTAAGAATCTTGCACACATGCTAGGCAAGTATTCTATAGACAGACTGAGCTGTACACCCCCAAATCAAAACACACTTTCTATGACTTAGCACTTGGACATAAGAAAAGCCTATACATATTAAGGACTCTTCCCATAGATGTGAGGTGGAAACTTCTAGTTTCTCCACGTGGTAAATACTCCTATGTCATATAAGTTTCCATGTTGGATGGATATTGCTACCTGTCTTTAGCATTCCTTCTTGAGGACCTGGCGCAAAATAAGTGTTCCATACATATTCATTGAATAGTTGAGTGAAAAGTGACCATATACCTTTATGCAGAGATTTGCAAATGTTTCCTAATTCATGAATTAAACAGCTCTGATGCTTCTATAAAAAAAAAGAAAAAAAAGAAAAATTAGTTATGTCAAATGGTGTTTTGCTGGGGCACACAGGTGAAAGGATGTCTTGCTAAAGCAGACACATGAAAGACTGTTTTCCTGAAGCAGGCACGGATGGAAGGATGTTTTGATACAGCAGACACGTGAAAGGACCTGGGGTGAAGGAGTGTAAATATGACCCCACAGATAGTGGGGGACGAACACTGAGCATCGGTTTGGTTTGCTCTGCCTTGCTACTCTGCTAAAAGGCACTCATGTATTGGTTTGTCTTACATAGTGTTATTGATCTCAACTTGTGGTAATGCTGCCACTGAGAGAAACTTACTCGAGAACTGCTCATGAGGTTGCTGCAGCAGCTTGCCACCTCTGCAGCCTCACCTTTGGCCATTTGGCCAGCCTGGTGGTTTCTTCAGGATTGAACTGTAGCCTGCCTGCTGTCTGCCTGCCTAGAGGACTGGTCTGCAGCTGCTGAATCATATTTTGGGGTTAGCTACAGGACTGAACTGCTAAGAAAGAAGATCGAGCTTGCCCCCAAAGAACTATTGCTGAACAGGTCCACAACCCCCACATCCTAACAACTTTTCTATTCTGCTACCTCTTCTGGGTGGTGGGCTAGAGAGATTGAACCCTTATTAAAAGTAGGCTGGAAAAAAAAAAGTATGCCTACATAGATTTTTAGGGCTATTGTATTATTCAACTATCTGTTTTTAAAGCTCATCAAAATGAAATGTTTCCAGGCTTAAGGATGTAGAAATGGGGTGTCTTTCCAGTATGTGGACTTTGAAGTATATAGTACAGATACTGGAGTGTAGGTACATATTCATTCTGTTCATATGACTTTTTTCTTGTGTGTGGCTTCTGGTGTGCGGTGAGGTTTGATTTTTGACAAAAGGTTTCCCCACACAGTTCGCATTCATTCAGTTTCTCTCCTGTGTGAGAATGTTTAGCAAGGTCTGATTTACTGTAAAAGAGTTTTCCATTAACAGTACACCGGCAGGATTTGTCCCGCATGAGTCCTGTGATGTGCTGTGAGGGATCGGATATGTGATCTCTGGTGTTTCATGGGTTTGACTTCTACCAGGTTTTCCCACAATTGTCACACTGTAGAAGTTCCTTTCCAGTGTGTACCCTCAGATGTCACATGATTTCTCCAAGAAATGACAGTGACTTTTCCATTTTGCATGTTTTTCTTTGTCATACCAATTACTAGTCTTATTCTGCTGTTTCCTTTCCATACATGCCAACAGTAATTAAATATCTTAAGGTACACAACAGTTAGAATTGAAGTAGTAACTTTTTGTTTATCGCTCTATTGATGGGACCACCCTTACAGTTGTGTTTTGTGCGGATGACTCTCCTCTCAGTGTAGTACTGAGGACTGAACATAGTCCCCCAAACACATGGGCTAGAAGCTAGCTACTGAGGTGAACCCAGTCTAGCTGAGAACTATGTATGATACCTCAACCCCACCACAATCCAGTCCCCTCAAATATTACAAATATTTCCAGTGGAACAATAAAGGTGATTTTTTTAAAAAATCGAACCAATGATTTAGCTCACATGCACAGGACTCAAAGAGAAAAACACAACTGTTAAAAAACAGAGACTCCATGATGGCTTAGAAAAGAATGGTTTCCACTAGAATGACTTCTATCAGAAGTAAATTAGATGAAATCCCAAAGATTCAGAGGGTGATTATAGGTATATTTACAGAAATCAGAGAGAACACAAACCTCTGTATGAATTTCAGTAGAACAAGGAAGTCAGTGCAGCATCTGCACATGGAGCCCAATAAAGAGATTGAAATGGGAATCTGTCATGAAACAAACAAAAATTAAAGTTGACCTTCCACATCCATAGGACCCCTGAAACTCCATGTCAATCTAAGTCAACCTATCTATCATAGGTGTGCAAGGTCTTAAGTGAAATAAAACAGTTTCAGAAAGGCAAACATTGTATGTTTTCTCTTAGTTGTGTGCCTTATATTTCACATAAAGACATAAAATCCTATCTGTATAGATGCTATGTGGATGCAAAACTGAGGAAGTGTAGGCTACAGAGGACAAAGATTTGGGGGGGGGAGGGAATGCGTACATTCTCCAAGTACAGTATAGACATTTAAAGTAAAAGAAATAAGTTTAGCTATTTCATGTTTTCTCTTCTAAGCAGACTTCTACTGTGTTTCATACTGCCTCATCCTGAAATCCTCTTTTCTCAGGTGAAGTCAAGAATCCCATCTTTACCTGAGTAGAGGTCCCTGGAGAACTTCCCCAGGCTGCTGCCTGAGGCTGTGTGGACCTGTGTCTGAGGCCCGTGCCCTATTGCTGTTAGCTCAAGCTGCATGCAATATAAGAAGCTACACTTTGGGGTTGGACACGGCAGTAAATTAGCACAGATGGCTGCCTCAGGGATCTGAAAAACTTAAGAGAAATTAAGTATAGCAAATAGGTAAACTATCCTTTCGCCCTTTCATTTGAGGGTGCTATCTTTTGTCTGGAGAACATGTGATTGGTGAGTTGTACATGTCTGTGTGAAACCGTGTCTTTCCAAACTTATCAGTAGATGACCTGTAATTCATATGGCTAATTTTTTTTTTTTAATAAAGCTGTTGTGTCTTTTTCGTCATCAGTGGGAGGTAGTTTCTGGGTTCGTGGGAAGCTTTATTCTTAATTATATTCCTAACACCTGACATCCACAAAGGTACCATGTACCTATAAGATGTATATATGCATAACTATGAATACAAATCAGTGCACCAGGCATTGAGGATGCTGGCAGGTCAGTGATATAGCCACTGTCATAGATTTACAAAAGTAAAAAAAAAAAAAAAAAAAAAAAAAAAGGCAGAAGTAAACTATTAGTAAGTACAGTGTGGTACAGTGTGGTACAGCCATAGCAAGCAAGCTCTCTCTGAGAATGGATTGCCTTAAATGGCTGAGAGGAGTTGGAGGTTTTTACACAGCTGAGGGTGAGATTATTCAGTGTTATCTCATAGGCCATTTGTGCAGGATCTGTATCTGAGAGGACAAGCTTACTTACCACTCTCTTAGGCAGTGAGCTTTATATCATTTATATCATTCCTGGGATTAGCCATTAAAGTGCCACAGGCCATTATGAGTTAGTTTATTTAAAAATTTATTTTTATTTTTATTTTATGTGTATGAATGTTTTGTCTGTATGTATGTCTATGTACCATAAGCACTCAGTGTTCTCAGAGGCCAGAGGACGGAAGCAGATTCCCTGGAGCTGAAATCACACCGTTGCTAACCATCATATGGGTTCTAGGAGTTGTACTAGGGTCCTTAGCAAGAACAAGCATTCTTAACTATTGAGCTATCTCTCCAGCCCAACAGGGGTAGTTTCTAAATGTGTGTTTAAGACCTCAACAAATCACTGGGCTAGGCTCCAAAATGTCTGTGTTTGTTAAAATGTGGGGATCTTTTGTTTTAACTTTTAGCTTTTTTACTCGACATTGGGTATGTGTTTAACTGTCCTGGCAAAAACAAAGCTATTCTAAAAAGAGACACTTGTCTTCCTCCCTTAAGCTTCAGACTATCCATAGAATAGACACACTAGTGAGTTGGAATTTTTCCAGGGGAAGGAAAATGCTGGACCTTGGTGCCAACCAGGAGAGAGATATCACACAGCACTCCCAAATTATGTGACAGACTTGAAGCCCTGGCCAGGAGCAGAAACGATGCTGGGTCGAAGCTGCAGAGCCACACTTAGAAGAAGACGACTTAGCTTTGCAAACCTCTTGTACTGTTAAACCTAACGGCATTTGAGGACCCTGAAGGTGGACTTCAGAAAATCTGGACACTGGCCCTCTTGGTCCGTCTCCCCAGTGTGGCCACATCGGATGAAGTTCCTTTCTTTGCTTTGTCACTATGACTTGAAGAGACAAAAGGACAAAAATAAAAGGGCTGAGAATAAGAAGCCAATGTCACATCCAGCAGCCAGGGCCTGACTGCTGTGCTCCTGACAGCAACCTGGGAGGCCTTCATGGAACAATTAGGATCTAACTACCGATGGCTCAGAACCTCACCCCAAATGTCCAGTCTCAGGGAGGACAGATTGTATTCTGAAATTCAGTACTCTGTTCCTGAGCTGCCTCTTGACCTCATTCAAACCAATCCCCCACACCAGCCTTAGACATAAAGCAGGCAACGTACTTTAAAACGACCCCATTTCCTCTTAGGGATACCATTCACTCTCTGAATGAATTGTCCCCAAGTTGTCCACTGAATTTCTTCGTACAGTGTCTATTCTTTATTTTAAAAAATTACATCAATTCCAGGCTAGTAAAACCATGGATGAAAGTCCCGTACCTTTCATTGAGTCTTCTGCAAGGCTACCGGGCTAGTTAGAACCTCAATGATTGTAGAGAATTTGGAATGCTACAAGTCCAGAGTCAAGTTATCACAGACTATCTTCAGTGAGTACGCACTCGAGCACACACACACACACACACACACACACACACAGAAAGAGAGGGGGGGAGGGAGGGAGAGAGAGAGAGAGAGAGAGAGAGAGAGAGAGAGAGAGAGAGAGAGAGAGAGAGAGAGAGAGAGAGAGAAAGAGAGAGAGAGAGAGAGGATCTCACTTTGCAGCCCTGAATGGCCTGGAACTTGCTATGTAGACCAGGCTGGCCTCAAATCCAGAGATATGCCTGCCCCCTACGTGCTGGAATTCAAGGCATACACCATCATCCCCGCCCCCTACTCTACACCCAACACTCCTAACACTCCTAACAGCCATTGATTGCCTTCTGCTATGTGTAAGCTGACATCTGTGTGACTATCAGAGTTTACAAAGATGTGGCTCATCCTCACCGACCCAAGGCTATGAGTGTCATCAGAGAGCATCTGAGGCTTTTAGCCAAGGGTTTCCCATTTTGTTTTACCCTACCTATCTAATGTTTCCACCAGTGTGTGTAAGTGTCCTGATTTATGACTTCTTTTGTTCTAGTACTATGAAGGCTTTGTGAAGGGACTAGAGGGATGGGGCAGAGGTGAAGAGCACTGAATCCTCTTCCAGAGGACCAGGGTTCAGTTCCCAGTGCCACATTGCGGCTCATGACTGATAATAACTCCAGTTCCAAGGGATCAGATGCCCCCTCTGGCTTCACCGTACATGGCTCACATGTGATGCACAGACAGACATGCAGGCAAAACACCCATATACATAATATAAGACAGCCCGGTGAAGCAGCTTCCACGTTGGGAAAGGAAATTTGGGGTGACCTAAATCCATGTTCCAGGACCATGATTACTATATTCCGTTCCAAAATAACCTTTTCGTTATCCCCTTAGAGGCAAGAGTTCTGTTTCTGGGCCAACGATAACATTATCCTGAATCTTACAGGCTGTTTGTTCCCATTGCCTTTTAAGTTGGCCTTTTGAGGACCAATGGGTGAACCTGGCTTCTTAGGGCTGCCAGGGCTCAGTCGTTGATCTTCAAAGCTCTGGCACCATATATACTATATGTATACATTTGTGTGTATTAATTTGTAACTTTCTTACGAAGATTTAATATTTCCATATTTCTAAGGTTAGTACAATGCGATCTGAAGTTATGGCCAAGGACATATACAAAGTTGTTTTACATATTCAGGATATCATTCTTAGTCAGACGATAAGAACGACATTCTGTATCAGTGGGATAAAACTTTAAAACTTTGGTGGTGGTGGTGGGGGAGGACCTAACGTAGGGCACTTTACTTGGTGTCTGCTCTTTTGGTTTATATATACTATACATTTTTTTTTTTTTTTTTTTTTTTTTTTTTTTTTTTTTTTAGTTTCTCACGTTTCGTGTTATCGTTTACATGGTTTTGAAAGGTAGCAATCCTAAAACAAAATTGTAAGCTCTTTGGATGTAAAATTGCACTTCGTTTCAGGTATTTAAGCTACCCTTCAGTACACACTGCGCGCCCTCACATAGCCTTCTGTCTTCCTTCCCAGGGTGACCATTGCTAGTTCAATCACCCCCTTAAAGACCAGGCCTACGGGGAAGAGGCGCAGCGCTCATCAGTGAGGTACTCAATGCCAAACTTCATAACGTGATCACAAATGGAGTCGTCGCGGAGGCTTCTGGAAAGCGTAGTCCAGAAAGGAGGGCCGTTAGGCGCATGGGCAGAGCTCTCGCCTGTCAGCTGGGGAACTTTTGTCCTTCGTCTGGGGTGTGTGTGTGGCGGGGGACATCGAGCCCCGCGGCATCCCCCGGCCTGGGGGTTCTCCGATTGCAGCGGGCGAGCGAGCGAGGGACCCTGCCGGGCGGCGGCGGGAAGAACGCGCTGGGCGGGCTGAGGAGAGGAGGGGAGGGGAGGGGAGGGGAGGGGAGATCAGCGGGAGGCAGGCTGGTCTGAGCCACCGCCCGGGTGACGTGGCACCCCTTCGCCTTGTCCGCCCGCCACGTTGGCGTCCTCCCGCTCAGCCATCCCCGAGCATCTGCATCGGAGGCCGCGGGACTCCCTAAAACCGCTGTCACCAAGGTGAGAATCGCTCCGGGGCGGGCGCACGGAGCAGCAGGGCTGTATAACTAGCAGGGCGGGCTGCTTCTTTTCCAGCAGAGCCAGGTCCTTTCATCTGGGCCCCTCAATGCTGTTCACAGAGGCTATTTGGTTTACTCAGTACCTGCGGGTGGCTGTAATCCTCTATTGTTTAACTCTGCGTGGTTGTCCCTTCCTAGCAGTCCTGTCTGCGTCTGCTTTCCGCGCAGCGACTGAGGACATAGCCTTGAAGCATACTTGATCATACCTGGAGTCTTTTTAAAAATCCTCTAGCGTCCTCTGGATCCCTTAGTGTGAAAGATTCATTAAGGCTTTCCCCATATCCCTCAGGCAGCCTTTGTTAGACTGTTGAACAGTATTTGGAATTACAGTTTTACTTTTTAAAAATACCTTTCAGTATTAAATTTTACTGAGAAGCTAAGATTTTTATACACCCTCTAAGGGAATAGAAATGAGACAAACTGGGCGGCGCGGGGGGGGGCGGCGGGGGGTTGGTGGGGGGGCAGCGGGTGTCGATCTGGCCTTCGATGGAGCTCCAGATAAGTTTGGAGCTGTTGAGCCTCCTGCCCCAGCCTCCGGGATGCTGCTGGGTTTACAGGTGTGCACCACCACATCCCGCAGAGGCAGATCTAAAAGATGAGAACTGTTGTTCATTTGTGTTCTCTGTTACGAAGGAGAGTTCCTAAGGCTGATGATTGACTCATTTGTGTCTGGCCTTATACATTAGGCCTTTGGCAAGCACCGGGCTGACTGGAATTGAGCATTTGTTTTTGTTTTTAAACTGTATACATGATATACCTGTTTAGGGAATATGGTACTAAAACTGTTGTCTAATTAATTAATGACTTTATTTATTTATTTATATGAAATAAGGTCTCACTATGTAGTCCAATCTGGCCTAGCTCTCGATCTATAGCTTAAAGCAGCCTTAATCCTGCTATCCTCTCGCCTCAGCCTTTGCAGTGCTGGGGCTAAAAGTGTGCCTCACTCCAGGTGGCTTCAATTTGCTATATTTGAAGGTAAATTTGTTTCAAAGCTTCATTTGTTTCAAAGATAGATTTGGCAGCCATGCAAACGTTCATTAAGATGTAATTAATTTTCACCCCACCCCCGTTTCAGCCGGTTTTGAGAGGCCAGTCAATTACGGGGATCTAAGCCCCTTGTGTGGCTGTCAAGACTTGACTGGAGGCTGCACGGAGGGTTATTCACTGTGAACTAATTCCTTTCTTTTTAAGAATAATAGTATTGAAACTAAATCCCGAAGCACGGGACTAGTAGCAGACACAGCAACAGAACCAAAGGCAAATGCATCATACGGAAGAGAAAGTGGATCATGTGTTAGGTTCTTGAAGAAGTGCTTCCGTTTCTTTTTGTTTTGAGAGATTGTAATTTAGGGAGAAGAAATGCCTGGCGTTTGAAAGCTTTGAAATGACCTTCTAACTTTGGGGGATTGTAATATTAACAGAAAACAATGTTACCTCCAACATAAGCACCTGGACCCCCGTTTGCATACATTGCACCCCCTTTGAAACGGATCTATTATTTGGTGTTTGCAGGTTGAGTTGCTTTTATCTTAGTCAGTAAGCAGACAGATGCTTTTCAAACAGACAGTAGAAATGTTTAGGTTTAGTAAAAGAAAAAAAAAAATGCCCCAGGCTCATCAAGATTATTTGAGAACACTCAATAGAGAGGCCAGTAGTACTTGAGCGTGTCCCTTCTGATTGGGTCAGAAGGATGGTGTCTCAGGACACAGTACTAAGATGTTGTATGGAAATTTTTCACAGGAGACCTGGAGCTGTGGCAGATGGTTTCCTAGGACTTCACTCTCTCAACTCTAAAGAGTGGAACCTCCGCTCTAAAAACACAGCAGAAAATGACCAAGTTCAAGGTGAGTACCTTACTTAGTTTACCTCTGTGAGTGCACACATATGTCCAGTGAGGGTTTTTGAAAGAGAATCTATGGGTTTGGAGAGTTGACTCAGTAGTTGAGAGCAGTTGTTCTCTTGCGGAGGACCCAGGTGTGATTTCCCTGCACCCACGTGGTGTCTTAAAACCTTCTGTTACTCCAGTCCCAGGAGAGTCAATGCCCTCTTCTGACCCTCCCCCCCCCCACAGGTACCAGGCATTTACATGGAGCACATACATACATGCGGGCAAAACGTTCATACGCATAAAATAATAAAATAAATCAATCTTTAAAAAGAACGAGAATGTATTAACCTTGGAAAGTATGACTGGCTTCAAAGTACCTTCAGGGTTGAATAAACCAGTGGCTCTGAAAATACAGTCTGAAGAGCTCCGGGTGCCCTCCAAGATGCTTTCAAGGGATTCTGCATCGCCAAAGGTCATGTTATCAATGAGCAAATTGCATTTGTGCTAATGGTGCGGAAGCAAGGATACAGACCAATGACTGTCCTGCATCACTTAAAGGATGAGGATGATGGTGGGGAGCCGCTGAGGAAAGATCACACAAATTGAGCAGCAGAGGTTGGGAGTTATGTTTCCCTATGAAACAGATTGTTGTACGTTTTGGGTATATATTGTATGATGTTTACATATTAGCTGCATTGCAGATGGTCTAAAGTTCTTTCCTATTTCCTTGCTGAAATTTCATCTCGGACACACTGTTCATAAAATATTTGCATCACAGTAAATAAGTCAGCCTTCTGCTCTGAACTGAAAACAGTTCTTTGAAGTGGTGCTTCCTAACCTTCCTAATGCAGAAGAGGACAGTTCCTCATGTTCTTCTAAGTCCCAGCCGTAAAATTAGTTTCGTTGCTTCTTTATAACTATAATTTTGATACTGTTATGAACTGTAATGTGAATATATGTGTTTTCTGGTGGTGTTAGGCAACCCGGGTGAAAGGGTCGTTTGTGATCCACGGGTTGAGAATTGCTGACAGAATGGTGACACAAGGTGACTTTGATTCGTATTTAACTTTCTTTAAAAAAAAAAAAAAAAGATTTACTTATTTATTAGTATATGTAAGTACATTGTAGCTGTCTTCAGACACACCATAAGATCTCATTACAGATAGTTGTGAGCCACCATGTGGTTGCTGGGATTTGAACTCAGGACCTCTGGAAGAGCAGTCAGTGCTCTTAACCACTGAGCCATCTTTCCAGCTCCCATATTTAACTTTCAATATAGCATGAAAGTCAAGAGTTTGCAAAAATATGACAGTGACTTATTATTGTCATTGGATTTTTCTCATTTCCTTAAGACTATCCTCAATGGAACAATAAAAACTATTACTTTAGGGGTGATTAAAAGATGATGAGAACACACTTGTAATAATAATAGTACTAATGGCTTGCCTTTCCTAATTCGTTATCATACTTTACATTCACATTCATTCTTAATGCTACAGTAAAAATTATTAATTTAGTTAGCCCTTGACCCTTGAGTGCACATCTTTTCAACATTTTGAGTGAGAAAATAGGATGCTCCCCATAAGGCTCCTCAAAGCTACTCCTGAATGGTGACGATTGATACCTTAGGGCAAGCACCTGTGTGATTTTTATGCAAATATCTTGACAGTTTTTCATGGGATATCTTTTATATTTGAAAGAATTGAACTGGCAGAAAAGCTATGGTTATTCAGAATTCACAATGTCTCACTATGTAGCCCCAGCTGGCCTGGAACTCACAGAGATCCTCCTGCCTCTGCCTCCAAAGTGCTGGGATTAAAAGCATGCACCATTACATGCCAGAAATAAACTTTTTTTGTTGTTGTTAAAGTTACTTTTATGAAGTGAGCCTGTCACTTCCAGGAAGGAAACTGTTAGTGGAATGTTTTTCGATTCACATCTCCACCCTTACAGTAGTAACCTTTGTCCCTGGTGCAGATTCAGTTTTATTCTTGTGCCATAGACTTGTGTCTGATTTTATGTGTCTGTATAATCTAGGAGCCTCAAATGAGTAAAAACATACTGTCTGGCATTCTGAGGATGGCGTGACTCAGTCTATCTGCATCTATTTACCCTGACTTTCCTTATGGCAGAAAATCCATCATGAGTCTATAACACCTTCCTTTACCCATTTTTCCACTGTTGGACATCTAAGTTGGATTTATAACTTAGTTGTTATGAATAGTGCTTCAATTAACATTGATATGCAAGTATCTTCCTGATATATTGATTTAAGTCTTCATTTTTATTTTATAATCAGAGAGGGAAATAGGATTCCAGTAGGAATTGTACCATTATCTACTTTTGATTAGTAGAACATGTCTCTTTCATATTTTTTCAAGCTTGGCTAGCTATATAATAGGATACATTAAATGCCCATTTAATCACGAAGCATGGGCCTTAAGATAAGCATCATGAATGTCATTGCCTTTGGTGCTGATTGTTCTTGTATAATTTGATTAAGAAGATTGAACCTGAATCTCTGGACACCCTTTCAAGGGTGAATGGAGTTGAAGATGCTTTGAGATGGAAGTCTGAGTATGGCAGAGAGCTTTTCCAAACCTTTAATTGGTTGTATATTAACATTTCAAAAATATTTTTAAAAGTTCTTTAAGACTTTTTACAATACAATACATTTTGATTACGTTCACTCCCTGCCCTCAACTCTTCCCAGATCTACCGCCATTCCCCTGTTCACCCAAATTTGTATCCTCATTAAGTCCAATCTCATTTGATATATGTCACCTTCCACAGGAGCCAGTCCACCTACAAGGAGTCACATCCTTAAAAAATGTTCTTCCCCTCCCTATCAACTCCTCAGATGGGGTGGGGTATCACACCCACCTTCCCTCCACAGGCTGGAAATTCATCTGTCACGAGCTTGCATAGGTCCTGAACATGATGTCATAGCCACTGTGAATTCGTATGTGCAACTGCCTCAGCGTGACTAGAAAATACTGTTTAATTGTAGTTTTTATCCACCCTCTCTGGCACAACAATCTCCCCACTGATCCCTGAGGGTTGGGACAAAACAGTGTGATATACCTGTCTCAACTGGGCCTATTTGCAGTCTTCTATTTAGAATCTACTGCAGTCTCCTATTCACTACACCTGGACCAATTATGGGTCAGTGTTAATCAAGCAACTGCAGAAAGAAAGCTGCTGTGAGAAGGGTTGATGAACGCCTTCATCTTTGGATATAGTGATAAAATCATAAGGGGTAGTTTATTACTACATCCATTTAGCAAGATAATATTAGGAGGGTGTTCTGTAGGCCTGTGCTCTAGCTAGCAACTGTTTTGGCTCCAGTTAAGGGTACCAGGAGTGAGTTCTATGTGTGGCCTTAAAGCCAGTTGGTTACTCCTATAAATTTGTGCTGCTAATGTATCAGCTGGCATATCTTACCAGGATAGTCATTGAGACTGTTCGTATTTACTGGCTATTGTGAATGCAGCAGCAGTGAGCACAGATGAGAAAGCACCTATGTAGTAAGATATAGAAGCTTTGGGTATAGGCCCCAGAATGGCATAGCTGGAACACATGATGGATATATTGCTAGCTTTCTGATTCACCATGTCTTAGTTAGAGTTTTCCTGCTGTGAACAGACACCATGCCCAAAGCAACTCTTATAAAAACAACATTAAGTTGGGGTTGGCTTACAGGTTCAGAGACTCAGTCCAGTATCATCATGGTGGGAGCATGGTAGCATCCAGGCAGGCATGGTGCAGGCTGAGCTGAGAGTTCTACATCTTCATCTGAAGGCTGCCAGCAGAATACTGGCTTGAAGGCAGCTAGGATGAGGGTCTTGAAGCCCATACTCACAGTGATACACCTATTCCAACAGGACCACACCTTCTAATAGTGCCACTCCCTTGGGGCAAGCATATACAAGCCATCACACACCACCACACTGGTCCCCATAGTGTCTGCATTGTCTCACTCCCACCTCCAGTGAATAAGTGTTCCCCTTTCTACATGCCAATATTTATTGTCATTGGTTTCTTTGATCTCAGCCATTCAGATGAGGCCATTATGAAATCTCAAAGTCTTTTAAATTTGCGTTTCCCTGATGGCTAAGGATGATGAACATTTTAAAAACGTATTTCTGGGCTAAAGAGATAGCTCACCGGTAAGAAATGGTTACTCTTTCAGAAGTCTTGAGTTCAATTTCCAGCACCCACATGGTGCCTCTTTTGTCATGTAAGCACACATACAACTAGAACACTCATAGGCTTAAATTATGTAAATAAATAAGTCTTTAAAAGAAGGGTTTCTCAGCCATTTGTAGCTCATCTTTTGAGAATTCTTCTTCATTCTGTGCCCCATGTAAAAAATTGGGTCATTTTCTTGGTCTTTAGGGTTGTTTTGCTGTCGTTGTTTGTGTATTCTATTCACTAACCCTCTGTCAGCTGTCTAGTTAGTAAAGGCCTCTTCTCATTCTGTAGGCTTCCTCTTTTCTTGGATTGTATTGTGCTCTGCTCTACACGAGCTTTTTAGTTTCTTGCAGCTCCATTTGTCAATTCGCTAGTCATAACGCTGTGCTATCAGAGTCCCATTGAGAAAGTATTTTCCTGGGCCGATACACTGAAGCATGTTCCATACTTTCTCTTTAATGAGATGTAGGTCTTACATTAGGTTCTCAGTCCATTGGAGGTGAGTTTTGTGCAGGGTGAGAGATAAGATCTAGTTTCAATACTTCTACATGTCGCCATCCAGTTTGATTAGCACCACCTGCTGAAGATGTTGTCTTTTCTCTAGTATATAAAAAGGTGACCCTGGGTGTATGGACTTCTATCTGAGTCCTCTGTTCTATTCTATTGATCAACATGTCTTTTTATGGTGGTACCATGCAGTTTTTTTTTATCACTATAGCTGTGTAATAAAGCTTAAAATCAGGGATGGTGATTCCCACGGCAGTTCTTTTATTATTCAGGATTGCTTTGGCACCCTGTGACTTTTGTGTTTCCAAATGAAACACATGAGACTATTCATTCATTTTTATGAATAATTGTGTTGAAATTTTGGGGGCGGCATCACCGAATTGTTGATTCCTTTTGCGAGGACGGGGGGGGGGGGGGGGCGTTTTCCCAGCGGTAACCCTGCTAATCCCTGAGTATGGGAGGCCTTTCCATCTCCTGCTGTCTTCTTCCAGTTCCTTCTTCAGTGTGCTCATGTTTTTATTATACAAGTCTTTACTACCTTACCGAGATTTATTCTGAGATATTTCGGTGGGGCTGTTAGGAATGGGGGATGGGCCTCATCCTTTCTCAGTATGTTCATCATTTGTACATAAGAAGGTTGCTGATTTTTGCATCTTAAATTTTGTATCCTGATGCATGTTGAATGCCTTGATCAGCCGTGGAACTTTTTGGTGGTGTCTTAGGGGTTTTACACAAAGAATCATATGATTGTGTTGTGTGACATGACATGAGAGTGAGTACATGAAGAAATGTCTACTCATCCCAGGGAGGGAACCGAAGACACACCAATGTAAGGATGTCACCAAAGTTCCAGCTGGTAGTTGAGTTTATCACTAAATTAATCTTCTGAGGAACTCTGCCCAACTGTGTTCCACACTGGCCATATCCTTTGATAGTCCAGTTAGCAATGCATGGAATCCAGTTCTCCACATCTTCACGCTCACTGTCACTCTTGTTTTTCTGAATTAATAGTTTTCTTTGTTTGTTTTGTTTTTGTTTTTTATTTTTTTGAAACAGGGTTTCTCTGTATAGCCTTGGCTGTCCTGGAACTCACTCTGTAGACCAGGCTGGCCTCGAACTCAGAAATCCACCTGCCTCTGCCTCCCAAGTGCTGGGATTAAAGGCGTGCGCCACCACTGCCCGGCTCTGAATTAATAGTTATAGAAGTGCATACAGAGTGGTTTTTATTTTGTGTTGTGTAAAAGTTATTTTTTGGTTTGTTTTTAAAATTTTTTTCTTTTTTTGTTAATATATTTTTATTACATATTTTCTTTATTTACATTTCAAGTGATATCTCCTCTCCAGGTTTTTCTCCCCCCCCCCAAAAAAAACCCTTGTTCCCCCTCCCCTCCCCCTGCTCAACAACCCACTCTCTCCCCCATTCTGGCCCTGGCATTCCCCTACACTGGGGCATAGAGCCTTCACAGGACCAAGGGCCTCTCCTCTCATTGATGCCCGACTTGGCCATCCTCTGCTACATATGCAGCTAGAGCCATGAGTCCCACCACTCTTTGGTTGGTGGTTTAGTCCCTAGGAGCTCTGGGAGATACTAGTTAGTTCATATTGTTGTTCGTCCTAAGGGGCTGCAACCCTTCAGCTCCTTCAGTCCTTTCTCTGGCTCCTTCATTGGGGAGCTTGTGCTCAGTTCAATGGATGGTTGTGAGCCTCTACATCTGTATTAGTCAGGTACTGTCAGAGCCTCTCAGGAGACAGCTATATCAGACTCCTGCCAGCCAGCACTTGCTGGCATCCACAATAGTGTCTGTGTTTGATGATTGAATATGGGAAGGATTCCCAAGTGGAGCAGTCTCTGGATTGTCCTTCTTTCAGTCTCTGCTCCATAGTTTGTCTCTGCAACTCCTTTGATGGGTATTTTGTTCTCCCTTCTAAGAAGAAATGAAGTATCCACATTTTGGTCTTCCTTCTTCTTGAGTTTCTTGTGGTTTGTGGATTGTATTTTGCGTATTCTGAGCTTCTGGGCTACCTCACACCAGTCAGAATGACTAAGATCAAAAACTCAGGTGACAGCAGATGCTGGTGAGGTTGTGGAGAAAGAGAAACACTCTTCCATTGCTGGTAGGATTGCAAGCTGGTACACCATTCTGGAACTCAGTTTGGCAGTTCCTCAGGAAATTGGACATAGTACTACCAGTGGACCCAGCTATACCACTCCTGGGCATATACCCAGAAGATGCTCCAACATGTAATAAGGACACATGCTCTACTATGTTCATAGCAGCCTTATTTATAATAGCCAGAAGCTAGAAACAACCCAGATGTCCCTCAACAGAGGAATGGATATAGAAAATGTGGTACATCTACATAACAAAGTACTACTCAGCTATTAAAAACAATGAATTTATGAAATTCTTAGTTTTTTAATTTTTTGTTTTGTATTGTATTTTTAAGACTGTCTCATTATGTAGTGCCTGCCTCTTTGTGGAGGCTTGGTTGAGTCTAATACTAAGGCAAAGGATACATTAAGCTCTGATAATCCCATATCAGAAGTATGAGAATGATGTAACCCAACAACTGAAGTGTAGTAAAAGGATGTGGAGATTTAGGGGGACACACCTGAAACAATTCCTCACTGAAAAAGCTGGAACAATTTAAACACCAAAAATACCATAATGCTTGCTTCTAATTCAAAGCATAAAATAAGTATATGAGGCTACTGCAATATAAATTGTTGAATAAGCAAATGAGAAGAGTTGATTCTTCTTCATAAAACAGTCCAAATATGTATAGCTACTGTCCCCTCTAGGAGGTGGAACACATTCCCTCCCTTCTTGAGAAGATTAAACTAGACTTCGGTTTGTTTTCATGTAACAGTGTATGATAAAGAAAAGAAAAAACTCCAATGGAAAAAACCTGACAAGCAGTACCAAATAAGTAAAATAAATATCACCAGTGACACCAGGTATCCCCTGCAATACTGGGATGAAAGGGCTCCTTCTCTAAACCCATGGAGCTGTGCAGATGATCCCTAAGTTGTCATGGAGATCCCAGGATGTTGGAGATGCTTGGACTGTAGGATGACTGCTGAGAAAAACTGTAAGCACACGATGGAGCCAACTCAGGAGACACTTATGTGTGCTGCAGGAATCCTAGATCCTAGGCACGGAGCTCAGGGATCTGGGATTTTCCCTGCTAGCTTTCTGGTTTACTTCCATCTGTTACACCCCACACCCTCCTCTCTATATTTTGGGATGGAAATGTTTGCCCCATACCACTGTATGTTGGAAGTGTGTACTGTTTTTTTTTGTTTTTGTTGTTTTTTTTTTTTTGGTTTTTTGTTTTTTTTTTTTTTTTTTTCTTTTACTTTTTAACTAGAGATATGGTTTATTTGTGTAGCCCTGGCTTTCCTGGAACTCTGTCTGTAGACCAGGCTGGCCTCCAGAGATCCACCTGCCTCTGCCTCCTTCTCAAGTGCTGGGAGGTGTGTGTCACCTCTGCCTGGCTATGTACTTGTTTTTGATGTTATAAGGACTCAAAGTAAAGATTAGCTTGTGTTTCAGAGGAGACTTTGAACTTTTGAATATTGTCAGAACTGTTAAAGGCTATGGGAACTTTTAAAATTGGACTGGATGCATTTTGCATTCTAAGATTAGAATTATATTAAATATACTGATTGGTCTAAGATTGACACAGTAGTCTTCCGAGCTTGAATCTTTGAATTCTTTCTTCATTGTTGTATAGTTTTCTTTATGTAGGTCATGGACATACTTGGTTGAACTAATACTTAAGTATTTAATAGTATTATATATAGAAATACATATTTAAATAACACTGACTTTAGTTAACTCAACTATCAGTCACGGAAAGTGTTTTAAAGATTCTTCGAAATGGTCCATATGAATGGATACTATCTACAAAGAGAAATGGCTTTATTTCTCCTTCTATAGTCCTTCTAGTTTGTTATTTACAGCACGGCTGTGATGTCTATCCAGGATGATGTCTGAATAGAAATCCTGAGAATAAACATCTTTGTTTTCCTGCTTTACATAAGGGGAAAGAAGTTAGTCATTCACTGAGTGTTACAAAGGGTGCAGATTACAGAGAAACATCTTAGATCACATTAAGGAAGTCCCCTCTGCATTGCTCTGCTGTTACAAATACCCTGTCAACTCGTAAGGAGAAAGGGGCTATTGGGTCTCATGGTTTCTGAGGTTCTACTCTATGATCACTGGCTCAGTTGCATTTATGTCTGTGACAAACCACCTCATCATGGTGGGAGTCATGGTGAAGAGAACTCCTCATACTAGGACTAAAAGGGGACCATGGTGTTCTTGAGTGGCACACACTCAGCAAATGAATATGTCTAACTAGGCCCTCTAAGGATTCTATCAGCTCCCGACAAGACTTGAACCCGTGGACTTTTGACAGGCACTTATAAATCAAACCATGGTGCTGCCTTGCCCTAGTTTGGACAGTTTACATTTTTTACTATGAGCAGATCTTTTGAGATGATGGTGTCACGTTCCTCTTTGGGTTTGTAGTAACAAGTAATGAGTCACGTCGATACTAGAAAGCTCAGCCAGTGTTCCTCGGCTGGGACACTATCAATTTTACAGATTTTGTATTCCGCCTGCTCAAATCTGATGTTGATCTTCTCTAGTGAATTCTATGCTGCTTGTTTTTAAATTTTAAGAAAGTATATACAGTATCTGGTTTCACTTTGTCATTTTCATACAAACATTGTTAGGTTGATTTCCCTGACTCCCTGTTCTCCCTGTTCCCCATCTCCACCCATCCCCATAGCTTCCTTTCTGCGTTCTTGTTGTGTGTGTCTCTCCCTCCCCTTGTCTCTCCTAGCTTCTGGCCCTACACTCACAAACACGTCACATACAAATGAAAAAAAAAAAACATTGTGAGCTAATGTTTTAGCTTGTTTTCTATTGCTGTGATAAAAACACTGGTCAAAGCAAACTTGAGGAGGTAAGGGTTTATTCAGCTTACACTTTCATGCCATAGTCCAGCACTGAGGGAAGCCAGCACAGGAGCTCACACAAGAACCTGAAGGCAGGAACTGAAGCAGAGGCCACGGAAGAACTCAGTTTACTGGCCTGCTCTTCCTTGTTTGCTTATTTTGCTTTCTTATATACCCCAGGACCACCTTCCCAGGGATTTTTAGGAGTATATAACTTGCTTTGCTAACAAAAGAACATAATTTTAAACGTACACTTGAGCAATATTCTCATACCACATCATAATAAAAATCCACTTTTATTGTTACTTGATCATGAATAAAATAAATTAGTAGAACACAGGGAGATAGTTTAGTTGGTCAAGCACTCACCAGGAAAGTACAAGGACTTGGAATTTGATCCCTCCCACACTGTTTAATAAGTTGACTACATTAGTAACTTTTCTGTTGCTGTAATAAAACACCATGACTAAAAGAAACTATGGAAGAAAGAGTTTGACTTATGGTTCCAGAGGAATAAAAGCCTATCAGAGTGGGAGGCGTGTCGGCAAGCAGCATGCATAGAGGCAGAAGCAGGAAGCTGAGAGTTAGCATCATCAAACACAAATATGAAGCAGAGAATGAACTAGAAGTAGATGACGCTGTCTACTCACAAAGGCTGCCCCCAGAGATGTGCTCCCTTCAGGAATACTACTCTGCTAAACCTCCCCAAACATCGCCACCAACAGGCAGCCAAGTCCAGTGAAGTTCAGGCCCAAGTGAGAGACCCTGTCTCAAAAAACGAAACAAAACAAGCCAAAACCAAAGCAAACAAATCCTCCAAACCCAAAACAAAACAAAACAAAACAAAAAACCGAGATGGATACATGTGCACATGAATCTGCAAGAACACACAAATACAGACCTGCACATAATCTCTCTCAAAAGAGGTTGGCTAACAGACATGTAATACTAACTAACGTAAGGATAAGGCAGAGAGCATGGGTGCTTATTTGTTCAGTTGATGTGAATACTCTTCAAACAAAAACTGAGGGACAGTGTAATGCAATTCTTTAATATACAGTAGTTACGATAAGAAAGAACCATAGAAAACAGAAATTAAAGACTTATGGTAAAAAAAAATAGAAAAGCAAATAAATACACAGTGAAGATTAACTCAGGGAAGGAAAATAACAGGACAGAAAGTGACCTAAGATAAAAATGATTAGAATACAACACACCCAGGGAACAGAGACGTGAAATTATACTGCATGATATGCCAGAGGAGAGAAGTGACAAGGAACAATTCAGCCACAAGCAAAGTGACAGCCAGAGAGTCAGAAAAACAGATGAATAGTGGAGTCCCCGAGTAACAAAACCACGCAGCCAAAGAGACTGGGATTTCCATAAAGAACTCAATCTGTGCATTCTAATGGCCCCCTCCGAATGGTAACTGCTGTTCTTACTTAAAAGAGGAAGGTCCTCTAGTTTCCAAAGGAAAAGTCCAACTCACCTGGTAATGAGAGAAAAATAAAAGACGTATAATTCCTTTGTCGTTTTGGTTTTCAATGTCAAGTACAACTTTATCAGCATTTACGACAAAACATAGGACAGGTGGGTTAGGTAGGGTCCCCGCAGCCTCCAGGGGATGAGGAAGGCCAGGCCCTAGCGGAGAACAGACATGGCAGATGCAGAAAGGAAGAGTGGAAGCAGGCTAGTGAAGAGAGGAATGAACCACCGAAGCCAGAGGAAAATCATCCCCAGAGGCGGTAAATGAACACACAGGGCAAAATAGTAGGAAGCGTTTGCAAGAAATCAAGAAAACTGAAAAGGAAGAGTGTGTGTGCAGTCAGGCACAGCGATGCACTCAGGACATGGGAGCAGGAGGGGTCTGTGTTTCATGCCAGTCGGGGCTGTATCAACGTGACCCTGCGTGAACCTTTTCTCCTCCCACCCCCAAAGAAGAATGTGTACCCAAATAGATTCTTAAATAAAAGACCACATTTCAGGTCTTGTGCGGGTATAGATACAGCTAGTTTAATGGGGAATTTTGTAGACTTAAATAAGTTCTTTCAGCAAAATGAAAGAAACTGGAGTTGGGGATGGGGACAAGCATCTGTAGTCCCATTATCCAAAAGTCTGAGACAGGAGGATGGCAAGTTTGAGGCTAGCCTGGGCTATTTAGTAAGATCCTGTCTCGACCAATTAAAATTAAAAATGTCATTAAAACTATAGGGAGAGGATGTGCCCACTCTGGCAGAGATTTGATGTGCCAGGAGTGGAGGGCGAGACCCAGGGGAGGTCCCACTCTCTCAAAGAAGGAGATGGGGGAAGGTCTCTGTGAGGAGGAAACCGGAAGTGGGCCAGCCAGCATTTGGGATGTAAATAAATTTAAAAGCCAACAACTACAGCTCCTACCAAACCAGGTAGACACTATAGGACCTGTTCACATTTTCCTCCCAGAGGTTATTAACATCTAACTAATTTAAAAAGTAAGACTGGGCAGGTGGCTGTGCAAGCCTGGGAACCTGAGTTTGGAGCTCCAACACCCTGGTAAAAAGATGGATGTGCCAGAGCTGATGGGGGACATTCCCATTAAATTGCCACATGGAGAATAATAGAGGAAGAGACACAATTTCAGCCTCTGGCTTACACATTTGCGCACACATGGACACATGTACCCTATACACAAACACATACACATGCATACATCACATGCACACACATGTGCCTCTACCCATAAACACCTACACATCCATGCATGAACACACAAGCTGTATTGTCCTTTGTTTCACTGAATCTGCGATGATGTGCGCATTGCTCATATCTCAGAGCTGACCATGTGCTCTGTCTGAGTTTTCTCTCTAGATAACTAATCTGCTCTTGTAACTCTACCACACACTCCTCGTTCATCAGTGGCTCCTGTTGTCTGCATTTGCATCTGCAGTGAGGGCACACCATCAACATGTCTAGGGCGGTCCACATGGTGTAAAACTGAGGAATAGCTACTCACAGTTTTTTCTTATATAAGTATGAAAAGTGGTTTAAACTCTTTGATTCACCAAGTTGGACTTTGCTAGAACTCTGGTCTCTCATTGGTTCCCTGTCTGTGGTGAGCAGACATTTGCTCATGTCTCCCTCCAAAAAGCTCATGTGCCATATGTAAATATGTATGACATGAGGTCTGTTATATGTATGTGAAAAATACCTTCTATTGAACCAAAGGACAAGCATCAGAATGCATACTTGCATTCTGTTACCTGACTTCACAAATTAAGAACTCAGTCTTATGCACCATTTCCATTCTGTGTCATTTACATTTCCCCAAAAGTGCTGTCCCTCACAGGTCCATATCACTGTCGATTATCAACTTTATTTCCAGTTTATATTAGATGGTTTGACCATCTACTCCAATATAATAAAATCTAACAGCTATTCCACAATGCAAATAGCTCATCACTGTCAGAACACCTTGTGTCTTAAACACACTTTTACCATAGCGTCTGCTACACATATTGACATTAGATTTATATCTTTATCTCCTTCTTAAAAGCTAAGTTCCTTGACCAAGTGTAATTGCTTAATTGTCACCGTCCATAGTGAATATAAGGAGGGGACTCAGAGCTGGTTTAATGCGCTAGCATTTTCTTTTCTTTTCCCCTTTTGTCCCGTGGTTGACTCGGGGCCTTGCAGATGCTAAGCAAGTGATCTGTTGGTTTACCTCCCAACCTTTGTGCCTTCCTGAAGTCACTTCAAACTGAGTTCGAATTTGTTTTCTCAGGGACCCATAACATTAAGGGATGTTGCTGTGGAATTCTCCAAGGCAGAATGGAAACTCCTAACCCCTGCTCAGAAGTCTCTTTACAAAAATGTAATGCTGGAGACCTTCAGTAACCTGTTCTCTGTGGGTGAGAATATTTTTCTTATATGTAACGCCCAGTAGTTTCCATTTCTTCTCCCATTTGCTGGAACATGTCAGGTCTCCTTAAAGTCAAGTGATACTTTCTTTCATATTTCAGAATTCATCTGTTTGGGAATACCAGAAAAAGCATGTGTGTGTGTGTGTGTGTGTGTGTGTGTGTGTGTGTTCGTGTTCCTAACTGCTTCAATTAAAGAATAAATTTGTGAAGCATAAGTGGAATCTTTTCTGTTTTCCTCTCTTCCAAGGAATTTATGTCATTTCCCTTATCTTTATCATTAACAGGTTATCGTGTGGTTAAGCCAAGTGTGATCTCCAAGTTGAAGAAAGGAAAAGAGCCATGGCCATTAGAAGAATTTTTCCGTCAGAGCCGTGGTGGTGAGTTAGGAAAAAATCATGTTGCACGTGACCCTTTGAAATATCTGTCGAGATTTGCACATGGCCCTTTGAAATATCTGTCAAGAGTGCCTTTTGAAATTAAGGACTTTTCCTAAATTTTCTATAGTTCCAGAAATAGTTGAAGATACTCTCTGCATATAGTTAAATCCTAAATCACACCAGCTTTCCTTCTCTCCATGTAAATCTCTCTTTTATTAGACATTTTTATTTTTTTAATAATGCATTTTTATTTCACGTGCATTGGCGTTTTGCCTGTGTGTATGTCTGTATGAGGGTGTAGGATCCCTGGACCAGGAGTTACAGACAGTTGTGAGCTGGCATGTAGGTGCCGTGTGTGTGTGTGTGTGTGTGTGTGTGTGTGTGTGTGTGTCTCATCTAGATTTCTCTATTCTTATGCAATTTAAGACCAGAACCCAGGGAGCAGTGTCTCTCACTTTTAGATTACTTCTTCCACATCCATTAACATAGTCAAGATATTCTACAGGTCAGCAGATCTAGCTGACTCTTCTTTGAGACTCTCTAGATTGTAGTAAACAATGCTATAGAGGACAATTTCATTTGAGAGTGCCTCCATCTTCACACCCTTTCCTGAAACCTAAGAAACAACCTTGAGCCATGATGGTGTGTTAAAATCTCGATTCGTTTGTAGACAAGCGGCGGACCACTCATGACCCCAGAGCCAAACATCAGGATCAACAGGCTGGAAATGCAAGGCAAGTTTAAGAATTAATATGTAGAATAGAAGCTTTGTGAGGAATAATGTTCATGTTTGCAGTGCTGGAAGTGGGAGAATAATTCTTAATTACTATGAAATGTGATAATATTAGCACAGGAGTGAATCCCAGAGAATATTACCCAAACAGGAATCTAGCAGACATTCCCGAGGGGCATGATGTAGGGTCAAGAGAGTCAAACTTTGTAGCTATCTTTTTATCCTTCTGAACGCACTAGGGGAGGCCACATTATAGAAAGCACAGTCTGGCCATTGAAAAAACCCCTGAGACTAGAATTTAGGAGAAGCCTCATTTCGTACAGTGCTTGGTCACAATGTAGATCAGTGTCACAGGGGAGAAGCCCTATGCCCCTGACAAATAGGATTATGGAACTCATCATCCGAGAAAGCACTGCATGGGAATAGCTTTGAAAGTCCTGTTCATAATGCTTTGGGAACTTGCTCTCTAGGAAAGGAGAACTCACAAAGCGTCAGAAAACTCCCACCCAGCATGAAAGTTACGACTGTAGTGAATGTGGAAAGTCCTTCTGCCAGAAGTCTTCCCTGCTGGCGCACCAGGAAACACACACCAAGAAATCCTATAAATGTGAGAAGTGTGGACAAGCTTTCTATACAAACGAAGACCTCACAATCCACCAGAAAGTTCATACCAGAGAGAAAACTTACCCATGTAAAGAATGTAACAAAATTTTCTATCATCTGTCATCTCTCACTAGACATCTGAGAATCCATGCTGGGGAGAAACCCTACGAATGTAGCCAGTGTGATAAATCCTTCTACCAGAAGCCACACCTCACAGAACACCAGAAAACACACACAGGGGAGAAACCTTTTGAGTGTAAGGAATGTGGGAAGTTCTTCTATGTGAAGGCATACCTCCTGGTGCATCAAAAGACACACACAGGGGAGAAACCTTTTCAGTGTAAGGAATGTGGGAAGTTCTTTTCTCAAAAATCACACCTCACAGTCCATCAGAGAACACACACAGGGGAGAAACCCTATAAATGTAAGGAGTGCGGGAAACTCTTCTCTAGGAATTCACACCTCAAAACCCATCAGAGAACTCATACAGGGGAGAAACCCTATAAATGTAAGGAGTGTGGCAACTGCTTCTACCAGAAGTCAGCCCTCACTGTGCACCAGCGAACTCACACCGGGGAGAAACCTTTTGAATGTAGTAAGTGTGGGAAACATTTTTACTATAAATCAGATCTCACCAAACACGAGAGAAAGCATACAGGGGAGAAGCCGTATGAATGTGCAGAGTGTGGCAAATCGTTCTCTGTGAACTCAGTCCTCAGATTACACGAAAGGACTCACACGGGAGAGAAGCCATATGAGTGTGAGATCTGTGGGAAGTCCTTCTCTCAGAAGTCACATTTTGTCATCCATCAGAGAAAGCACACAGGGGAGAAGCCCTATGAGTGCCAGGAGTGTGGGGAAGGCTTTATCCAGAAGTCACAACTCACGTCCCATCAGAAGACACACTCCAAGAAGGGAAAAGCTAACAAATAGCGTGAGTTCAGAACTCCAGCAGGAATTCACCCTTTGGCTGTAACATACACACAGAAGGAGAGCCTTCTAACTACTGAGGGAAAATGTCAGCCATGGTTTTTTCCTCAGAGAATTATCAGAGGAATGTGCAGAAAGAAATTCTTCAGCGTTATTAGGTAGACCTTTACAATAGGGTCAACTTTCATAAATATCAGGCAGCAGAAACTGTGCAAACTACAAAACATGAAAGAGACTTTTCTTTTAGAAGTCACACTGAGGCCATATAGAAGTAACATGGGGCAGAAGTTCAGTAAGTAAGTGAATTTCCAGAAGTTTCTTTCATAGCATCTAGCACTACACATGAAGAGTCCACAGAGAGGAACTCTCGTGAGTATCAGGCACTCAGAAGTCTCCTCACAGGGTTGCACTCATCTTAAAAAGATGGAGGGGAATTCATGCATAGATTGCAACAGATACTATAAGGCTCTCATATCTGTTAATGAAATGTTAATTGCACATATACTTTAATCATACTTATACAGGTATTTTAAATATTCGAAACACCTTCAACAAAAACTTAAAAGAGTTTACCCTGAAGGCAGAGGTCACACTCCAAGTCCCGCTGACTGTTCCAAGGTTAGTTTTACTTCCTAAAAACATACAATATAAACAGAAACCAATGAATATCGCTTATATCAAAGGTATTTAAAGAGCAAAACCCAGGGGCTGGAGAGATTGATTAGCAGTTAAGAGCACTGATTGTTCTTCCAGAGGTCCTGAATTCAATTCCCTGTAACCACATGGTGGCTCACAAACATCTGTCATGGAATCTGATGCCCTCTTCTGGTGTGTCTGAAAAGAGCAACAGTGTATTCACATAACATAAATAAATATGTAAATCTTAAAAAAAAATAAGAGCAAAAAACAATCAGGAAACATCATAAAACAAAGAAGTCTTTTGATATGTAAGATGCAGGTGTGTGTGTGTGTGTGTGTGTGTGTGTGTGTGTGTGTGTGTGTGTGTGTTTATCTATAAAAAAAATTCTAAATGTGTGGCTTGCTGGTGGAACCCATCCTGGTTGTTCCTGAGCTCAGTACTTGTGTAAGGACACATGTCACATTGTATCAACAGTGATTCCCACAGTGTCATTGTTCCTGTAACATATGTTGGTGGATACTTTAAATGCACAGTGTGTCTTTTTTGTTCCTCTCTGGGCACTTACAAATGGCTTTAGACATTGTTACTAAATGAACCCTTCAAAAGAAACACTGTTTATGTAGCTTTTTCAGCTATATCGCAATGGGCTGAACTGTGGTTTGGATATGCATTTGAATGGTCTGAGCTGTTTCTAAAGCAGCAGTATTTCCTTATCTTACTGTAGATATATATGTAGCAGTGGCATCTGTGTTTGTATTATGTATGAAAAATACCTCATGGCTTTTCCTTCCTATCCTGGGTAGCAGAGGCAACATGGCCAGTGGCTGAAAGTGAGATTCTAGGCTCTACTACCTTCTTTGACACAGATCCCAGCATGGACATACCCTGTAACTTCACTGTGCCTCACCTTCTTCCTCTGTAAGACTAATGATAGTAACATCCTAGAATTGCCTTGAGGTTGAAATGTGTTGCTATTTGGAAGCTTTTGGAACAACGTCTGTAAAACATAAGAACTGGACTTTAGATAGTATTCTCAGTAATTTGTATTTCCCGAATCACACAGTGAAAAGGTTGGCAACCCAGAATTTATCTCCCACCTTATTCCTGTTAGTGCCTTGATTTGATTTGGCTGTGTATCTCCCCACCGTGGCTCAGGAGCAGATCCTGAGTGAGCAAGGCCAGGCAGGGGTTAGTGAACCACAGCCCATCAGCCAGATCCACAGCCCATTTTTGTAGTTGTAAGCTGAGATTAGTTTTATATTACTCAATGATTGTACAAAGTAGGTATTTTGTGACACATGAAGGTTGTATAAAACAAAAAAAGTCCCATGTCTATAACTAAAGCACTTTGATACAAACCCGTTGGCTTATATTCTGCCTGTGCTGCCTTCGCACTGTGCTAGCGAGGGCAGACCACAGGGGCTAGTAGAGCCTAAGACATTGCTGACTCGGCACTTTACCACATAGGTTTCTGTTACTCAGGGCTGCACACGCTGCAGCCGTCCTGAGCCCATTCTTCTAGAACGTTCTGTTTACCAAATGTGATGCCTCAGTATATGGATGGGTGATTTCTGTGCAGTATATTTATTTTGTGCATTGTATTTATATGTGGAAAAAGCCTAGGCTTTGAAGTATTTTTTTCCCAAATAAATGTGTTTTTTTAAAACTTACTGAATTATTACATTAAGACATATCTCCTGATGGAATGTAACAAATATATGAAATAAACATTGTCTCAATTAAATGGAATTAAATTTTCAATTAATTTTTCCCCATGACATTCATTTCTTTTCTTCCAAGTCAGTGACTAATTTTTCTTATACAATTTATAATTTCTTACTATTTCATAATAACATGCCATCTCTATTATTATTAGTGTGTGTATGTATTTGTGTGCATATGTGTGTGCGTATGTGTGTGTGTGTGTGTGTGTGTGTGAGAGAGAGAGAGAGAGAGAGAGAGAGAGAGGGAGAGAGAGAGAGAAAGAAAGAGAGCAGGGGCACCGGCATGTCCCAACTTACATGTGGGGAGGAATACTTCCAGATATCTGTTCTATTCTTCCACTGTGGATTTTGGGAAACAGAGATCATTGGTCAGGTCATCCGGCTTATGCAGCAAGTGCTTTTATCTACTGAGCTGTCTCACCATCCCCACTCCATCTATATAACATTCAACTAATGGAACAACAAAACATAATGCCTAACTCCAGTTACATTAACTGGCAACCTATAAAAGTGTTCCTGTATTTCACACAGATGAGCTTTGACTCACGATGTTTTAAACTGGCTGTATAACTAGATGAACACAGTGCCCACTGGACAGAAGCCATTCTTCAAATTGGAAAGCTCGAACTCTTCCCAGATAACTGGTGAGAATGTGATACTCTTTTTCTCCGGATTCAAACTTGACACTATTGCATAGCCATTGTCTCAAGCAATTAATCAGTAACCACAAAACCTGATCAAAGTCAACTATGAGATGTTGGCAGTGACTGATTGGGCATCTCTTTGCCAGAGCCACAGTGGCTTGTGACAGCTCCATGTTTCTGAAAACCTGGCCTAGCTTTCCTCCTGACTGTTCTTTGGAAGTTAGCTGACTGGCTAACACCTTGGTCTAGTGTTATGGTTATTTTACACTAAAATTTAACCATTCTCTCCACATTGTTGTTTTTAAACACTCCCCTATTCCCACCCACTTTGTATCATCTTTGCTTTGTCAAAAATTTATAAATACACCCCTCCACCCTTTAGTGAGATGTTTAAAGACTTGCTGTTGCTTTGGCTTAGGAGAATAAGGTCTACATGCTAGGGCTACCCTTTTAGGAACTTCAGCAACTTCCACTACCATCATTGATGGTTACCATGAAGCTAACCATCACACAAAACACTGGACTAGTCTGGGACCAGGCCATGAAGAAACATGAGCTGTCCACAGTGAGTCCACAGATTTCTTAACCCATCCAATCCAACCCACCACTGGCTGGACAAAGCCAGTTGAATGACAGACTCTGGCCAGTGCCAGGTTCCATGTCAGGTAATGTGCAAAGAAATAATATATTGGGCTGGAGAGATGGCTCAGCAGTTAAGAGCACTGACTGCTCTTCCAGAGGTCTTGAGTTCAATTTCCAGCAACCACATGATGGCTCATAACCTTTTGTAATGGGTATCTGATGCCTTCTTCTGGTCTTAAGACAGCGACAGTGTACCCACACATATGAAATAAATAAATCCTTTAAAAAAAGAAATAATATATTAATTTAAGTGATTACATTTTCAGCTTGTGGTACTGAAACATGAAGGTAATAAGTCAAGTGTTTGTTGTTGGAGACTAGATGACTAGTCCCTTATCTTGCAGGATGGTCTGGAGTGTTGGTGGCTGTCAGGAGTGTGCTAACATTTACGCCAATGGCTGATTCTGATTTATAAGAAGAGCTTACCCAAGTGTGATCACATGGATGAAAATCAATATTGTTATAGGCCTCAGGAAGTGCAGGGGAGTCGAAGGACTGTAGGGACAGGAGCCTGTCAGCTTCCGAGAGACAGAGCTGGATCAGCGACCACCTCTGCCCCCTGCCTGATAGGCGAGAGCTTCCCTCCAGGGCAGACTTCAGCCCAAGGACTCAGGGGAAAGCTTCCCTCCAGGGCGGACTTCAGCCCAAGGACTCAGGGGAAAGCTTCCCTCCAGGGCGGACTTCAACCCAAGGACTCAGGTGGGACTTCAGCCCAAGGACTCAGGTGAGATCGCCATTTTCTCTCTGGGGTCTTGCTAAGGGAGGACCAGCTGGGAGGCATAGGCCTCAGGAATTGCAGGGGAGCCGCAGGACTGCAGGGACAAGAGCCTGTCAGCTTCGGAGTGACAGAGCTGGATCAGCGACCACCTCTGCCCCCTGCCTGCTATCGGAGAGCTTCCCTCCAGGACAGACTTCAGCCCAAGGACTCAGGGGAGAGCTTCCCTCCAGGGTGGACTTCAGCCCAAGGACTCAGGGAAGGCTTCAGCCCCAGGAATCAGGCAGGACCAGCCAGGAGGAATAGGCCTCAGGAAGTGCAGGGGAGTCTCAGGACTGCAGGGACAGGAGCTACTCAGCTGCTGAGTGACAGAGCTGGATCAGCAACCACCTCTGCCCCCTGCCTGCTAGCGGAGAGCTTCCCTCCAGGACAGACTTCAGCCCAAGGACTCAGGGGAGAGCTTCCCTCCAGGGCAAACTTCAGACCAAGGACTCAGGTGAGAGCTTCCCTCCAGGGCAGACTTCAGCCCAAGGACTCAGGGCTGACTTCAGCCCAAGGACTCAGGCCAGACCAGCTGGGAGGCAAAGACCTCAGGAGTGGAAGGGGAGTTGCAGGGCAGCAAGGAAAGGTCAAGCTCTAAGACACCAAGAACTTCTAACACCAGAGATCAAGAGATGGCAAAAGGCAAATGCAAGAATCCTACCAACAGAAACCAAGACTGCTTGGCTTCACCAGAACCTAGTACTCCCACCTCAGCAAGCCCTGGATATCCCAAAACACCAGAAAAGCAAGATTTGGATCTAAAGACACATCTCACAATGCTGATAGAGGAACTTA
>JADRCD010197833.1:12798-44054 GCA_019843815.1 Montemys delectorum
AGAGAGAGAGAGAGAGAGAGAGAGAGAGAGAGAGAGAGAGAGAGAATTACATAAATTCTCTAGGAATGTCCTAACAGACACAGCAAAAGGTGATCTATTTCTCTGCCATGTGGTTCCCTAAGTAGTCAAGTTGACAGTTACAATTAACCATCAACAGTCTTTGCATATGATTCTAGTCATCCTCACTGTTGCCATAGAGACAAGAAAGCTGAGTTGACCCAGGTCAATTCTATTTTTTAAGATACATCATTTTAACTATAAATCTTATCCTCTTACACATTCCAAGGTATTCCTTCCTCTAAATCATGGAAAATAACAGAATTCAAAAAGCTCCTTATAGTAAATTATAATCTAGTTTGCTGGCTTTGAGTGTACAGTGATGCAAGACTATTGTAAATATGGTGAGACCATGGTCCTGAAGACGTGGAGGAGTGGGTCTTAAGAGGACCTTTCGGATATATTAAGTTGTTTTTATGTCGCTGATTTTTGTTACCATTGTGTAACATTCCTCCCAGTGGTGGCGTAAACCCTACAGGACATCATCCTGCCTCCCTCTCCTGGCTGGTCTGGACTGGAAATGAGTCATGCTGCTGGTCTTTGGTTTGTCCTTAATCATCTTAAGGAAAACCTGTTTTGATTAATATTTAAAGCACCCTGGGGATTGCTTCCTGTTTTTCTTAAGCTGTCTACCTCTTTACCATTATCTCAAAGATGATTTGTTGGGCATGAGGGTTTGTATTGTTTCTGATACTCTGAGAAAAACAAATAAAGAAGTGTTTTTCAAATTGCTCTACTCAGGAAACTGGGAGAGGGCTGAGTGTCACGGGACTGAGCTCTTATTATTGCAGTTTTAGAAAGAAAATACCCTGTGTATCTTTTTAAAGTATTTGGGTTTCCTAAGCACAAGCTTCTGTTACTATTACCTCACCCTCATGCAGGATATGATTTGCATTATTTACATCACTTAAATCATATATTGAAAAATTATGAGCTAAGATATGCAATTAAATCTGTAAGTTGTTGCACGCACTTGAATGCACAGCTGAACTCAATCTTGGCTCCATTCTCCACGTCCAAATTAGAGATGCTAAGAGAATGTTATATGATAAGTTCTTTAATTTGGATGTGATATTATTAAAACAAAACATTTAACCCCTGTCTTAGATGAAGAAGACAAATACTTTCTTTATATGATAGATAACAGGAGCTTTATACATTTATTATAAAATGGCACTAAAATAGTGAACCTGTGCATTGATATTACCGAGTGCATAGCTCTAAGATTTTAATTGTGTCTTGAGATTACCTAATGCATAGCACCAATATGTTTCACAATCTTGTACAAGAAGTGAAGGAAACACACACCTGAGGTGACTACGGCTCTTCTGTGGGCAAGGGGTGAATTAGGAGAAGTGCAGGAAGTGGTTGGTGATCAGGGAGGAGTCACAGCAGAGTATATCATGGCAGGCCACTGTATGGTAGAGCAAGAAAATGAAGTGCTATATACCACAAGGGGAAATGGCCAAGCCCCCACCCAATGCAGAGAAAACCTGGCTAATGGACATAGAATCTTCACTATTTGGTAACTTGATGAGGAAGGATGGTTTATAAAATGGAGGGACGTTCCTCCACTGGTCCTACTGATTCCTCCACTGAACATGATGGTGAATTTCACTAAGAATCGTGCCTGAAGACATAGCAATGGTTGATTGTTCTTGAAATGCCTCCAACACCTCTGTTCCTGCCATCATCACATTTTACTAAGGCTTCACAAGAAAGTTTCTTTGAATAGTAAGTGATTTTAGTACCTTGGGTGGAAATTGCCGTGTTTGCTGTTTAGATGGGTATAATTTGAAGTCACAGAAATGACTTAAAATAAAAGCAAAGAAATGATATAAAATTATAAACACATGAAGAAAGTAACAAAAGGTAAGAAAATAACTTTATAATTGTTTAAATACATTAAATTTTCAACTCATTAGCTCAAGAGGAAATCAAAGAGAAATATTTATCATAAAAAACCTTTCCAAGTGGAAACACATTCAATATTGAGATATCAGACCATATCATAGCTTAATAAAACAGCATTATATAAAGAGAAAAATATGAGGATGAGATGAGATTATTATTAAGTATAACATGTTAAATGACAACATCAAAAGTTTGTAGAATTAACTAGCTAACAGAAACATGTATTCCTATTTGAGTGAATAGAAAAGACAGAAGAGTCATTCGTTTAAAATTAGGAATTGGAGTGAGGCTATTATCATAGAAAATGGTGTTTGGAAACAACTCTATGTAACTTCATTTCTGAAAGCTTCACAACTTACTTGTGAAAAGGACACATTTCTGGAAATGTATAATTTAGTAGCCAGACCAAAAATGCCAACATAAGAAGACTGAACTTTGAAATCGGCTTCACCAGTTCAAACGTGCTTGAACAAATGGCAGCAGAGGATGTCTGAAAATGTTAGGAACTCTAGGAAACCATCTTTTCACGTGAAAATTTTAGGTAAGAATAATTCCCAAGACCAATTGGAATTCCCAAATAGAAGACAATTGGAATCTTCAATCAACCTTTTAACTAGTATAAACATCAAATCACCAATTAAAAACCTTCCTATGCAGGAAAATGCCAGCTTTGATACATTATTAATGTGTTGTCCAAAACATAACAGAAAGAATATATTAAATTTTATATATGTATTGAGTTTCAGAGGAAACAAAGAAATAAAGGCATCTCCCAATTCAGATTATGAGGCTAAAAGAGCATTAGGATGAGAAATGGAGAGTTACACACTAGCCAATCTTCTTTATAAACGCAGATGTAACAATACTCAGAGAAACACTACCAAGTAATTGTCATCATTCATAAAATTAGATGATAATATTATTTTGTCACTAAATTAGTTCATTTGGCCTAAAATCTTAAGACACTAAACAAAATAGTAAACATAATTATGGCAATAAATGTATGTAAGGTATTTGTCAAAGTTCAATAGAGTAAAAGCAAGGCGTTATCTTCATATGAGGAAGGTACATATTTTTACATATAATAAGCAGTGTCTGTTATCACGTATAAGCTTAAATTTTCAAAATCCTTTCTTTTTAAATATATTTTTTTTAAAAACCAAAACCAACCAGCCAACTAAATGAGCCAACAACCCTCATACACTGGTTTCTAAACCTCCTGATGCTTATATTTGGAGCAAATCAGAATTTTTTTTTTTTTTTTTTTTTTTTTTCCGAGACAGGGTTTCTCTGTGTAGCCCTGGCTGTCCTGGAATTCACTCTGTAGACCAGACTGGCCTTGCACTCAGAAATCCGCCTGCCTCTGCCTCCCAAGCACTGGGATTAAAGGCGTGCGCCACCGCTGCCCCGGCCTCGAAATCCTTTCTTAGCATCAGCCTTCAACCCAGGAAGAAGCAGACGCCTCTCACTGCAGTGTCAGCACACAGCTCTCTGCATTGTTAGAACAACATGGGAAAATACCCAAAGAAATAAAGTGAAGATAAAAATAAATAAAATGATTATCTCATCATTTATAATTGTTTTCATTAGCTACAAAAAAACAAACTAAAAACAAATACCATAGAAGATACAAAGGTATTAAATAAATAATTAAATTTAACAATGGAATTTAGTAATTGGATACAAATCATTACCAAATGTGTTCACAGAGTATTAGGGTTTTTTTAGAGTGTAAAATCCACAGGTTTCAGTAGCTCCAAAATGAGGCACATAGAAATATAAATATGTATGACTCACACAGTTATGTGACATTATCCAAAGCTGCTGAAGAAACGTTAAATATATGGGAGTTACCATACTGATGCATCAAATGTTTCAACATTCATAATGATGTCAATTCTCCAAAAATAATCTATAAATTTAATGTGATTCAAATTTAAATGCCAACATGTTTATATAGCAGTTGACAGTCTACTTAAAAATTTGGTTGGAAATGCAAAAATGTCATGGGTAACTAAACATTCTCAAGGGGAAAAATTAGGTAAGGTAGACTTGTTCAAAAATGCTTCAAGATTTATGATTAAAGCATTGTTGAGAATGATGTTAATATAAAACTAGAAAAATTGGACATTAACAAGAACATTGTTACACAAAATTAGGTTATGACACAGGGAAATAGGTGAAAATAAACTATTCAATGACTTGTTCTAAGACAGGTGACTGGTAATGTTGAAGGAAAACTGATCCTTCACAGATAACAAAATAGTCTCAATTTTACTCACATTAACTAATAACAAATTAATTTTTTTAAAAAGAGAAAACTAACTTATATCATGGTTTATATATACCCCTAAAAACAGTAAGGCAACTATAGTTACCCATTAAGTAGTTTAAACTTTCCGTCAAAATATAAAACAGGACACAGAATGCTAAGTTTTTATAGAACACAATTAATACATCTGACTCTAATAGAATTTCTGCACACTTACTCCAGGTCTGATTTCTAAAACTTTGCTTTGCTTACCTGTACTGTGTGGGAAGAGTGGGGAATGGGGCATTGCATCATTATGCATCTGTGGAGGTCAGCATACCACACTGTGGGTCAGTTCTCTACTCAACCCATTCATTGGTCTTTGCATCCCAACTCAGTACTTTATGCTTGCCTAACAACTGTTTCTATCCACAGAGCCATTTTGTTAGCCCTACAGGTTTTAATGTTTCATTCTCTATACCTTACAAAAATTGTTAGCAGTTTCATATAGCTTTATATTTTTTTTTCTTTTAAAGGAGCCATCACTTAAAATGATGAAATGCTCTCAGGAGAGCCTTTGTCAGAAGGTTAGAAACAGATGTAGAAAAATTCAAAGCTGGAAGTAGAGCTTGGGACAAGCTGCGGTAAGCGCTGCTCTCAGTAAAGATCCCAGGCAGGAGTTAAGGAGTGTGGAGGGACTGGAGGAGAAGGATGTATGGGGCAGGTAGTTCTGAACAAACAACTGGAGAGCCTTTAGTGACATACAGAGAGGAGTAGACACATCATTAGGTAGAAAGGGTTCTATTCCCAGTTCTTAAAAGACAAAGGGAGAGAACAGTGGTCTAGAGGGTACAATAGTTGTCTTCACAAATCAGGGAGGACTCTCAATAAAAGGCAGACAGACTGAAAAATGGGGAGCAGGGCTGGCAGAGGAGTGTAGTCTTCTCTGTTGTGCCTTGTTCCCCTGCTCACCCTTTCTCATACTGACACCAATCAAAAGAACACAAAGTGGGTCAGCTAATAGAATAGGTAGCTATGACTTCTGGATCAACTCATTCTCAACAAGAGAAACATGAGCTAAGGAGGACAGGAGGAAAAGAAATCAGAAGTGATTAACATACTCTAGCACCCAGGAATTGCAAACTGATATATCAAAGAAGCTTCATGCTACCTCCTTTCCAGCATATAACAAGGCACTGACCAGAAAATATTCCAGGGAAATAAGTACAATGAGAAATGCAGTTGTTACATAACGAATATGATATTAGTTAGCATTATGTCAAACATGCATCAAGAAGCAACTTACTGTAGGGGAGGTTTATTTTGGCTCCCAGTTAAGAGCGTAGAGAGAGGGGGGAAGGAGAGAGCTAGGAAGGGAGAAAGAGAGCGGGAGAGATGGAGGGAGGGAGGGAGAGAGAGTGAGTGTATGTGTGTGTGTGTGTGTGTATGTGTGTGTGTGTGTGTGTGTGAGTGAGAGAGAGAGAGAGAGAGAGAGAGAGAGAGAGAGAGAGAGAGAGCCCACAAGTCTTGGAAAGGTATGATTGCATGGACATGAAGAAGACGGCCACATTGCATTGTTTGGGGGCCTGGGGAGAAAGACAGTCCATCCTAGGATCACCTTCAGCAAGGCTCCACAACCTTCCCAAAAGGTGCCATTAGCTAGGAACCAAGTGTGCAAACACCTGAGTCTATGAGGGGCATTCCAAACAAACTATAACACATGGCTTAATTTCTCAAAAGCCCTCCAGGAAATTTCACTGTATGCTTATTTCACAAAATGAAAACCATTATTGAAAATTTTAGTATTTGGCCACAGGACCCAAAACAAAGTCACATGTAGCTTTCAATATAAAACTAACCTAGCTTCCTGAAAAACAACTATGTTCAAACATCAAGACTGGTGATTGTTATGAAATGAATTTCTTCATTTTTCTTTTCTCTTCCTCAGTGCACATACACACACACATACACACACACACACACACACACACACACACATACACGCACTCATACAAATGCATACACACATGCACGTATATACAAGAAAATTCTCAGGCACAGACACACAGGCACACATATATACACATGTACACATACAGTGTTGAGTGTTTAGTTTGTTGATTTTGCAATGGCTTTAGGAGAAAAAATTTAAGACAGGAAAACTTGAATATTAATGCTCATACTACTTACTTAAAGCTTGTGAGGAATTGGAGACACCACTTCACGATGCATCCAGTTCTTCATGCTTCCCCTCTTGAGTTTACAGAGAACATGGCAAGTCGTAGTGTTAAGAACCTATTGGTTCTTCTTGTGTGCATAACATTAGAAAGTAGGTCACCTTTGCACAGTCTCCACTCCATATCAAATGGAACTTAAGGACATCCCCCACTCAGAGTTACTTCCATCATGCCATGACCTCACAGTATCCCTTCCCTACAACACATGGGGCATCAGAAAGTCATCATTTTCTTAGACAGGCATAAAGGCAAGTGCCCATAATCTCTACACTTAGGGAGTTTAGAGAAGGAGGATCACAAGTAGGAGTTTAGTCTAAGCTGAATTATGAGTCTCTGAAACACAAGAAAATAAGACAGGATTAAAGCAAATGGAAGAAAAAATAAAATAATCTTAATTATATAGACTTTTAATTCTTATCCACTGGTTGCTAGCCCTTTGAGAGTAATATATTTGGGATGAGTCGCTACAGAGACCCCTGTACCTTGAGGACAGTCTGGGATATCATGATCACTCTAGCATTTTTGCAGATACCTGATGCAAAATATGTGCTTAATATAGGAGAGCAATGGATGCTTATACTTTATTTTCTTCTGAGGAAGAGTTATGAATAGATTATTTAGTCAATTTACACTCTCTGTGGTGTGATTAGATTCCCAGAATTATCTCCAACATTAACCATGACCCAACCAACATTCTCTCTACCTTGAGATGCCATCCTGTCCACACAATGTCTCTTGCCCCAATCACTTGGAGCGCTCTTTCCTTGGTGTCCCACGAATGACAGCCACTTCAAACAGTGTGTACTGGTTAGGCTCCTCTGTCCAGAGGCTGGCAGCAGATCTGTTCATCATCTCCATACTCTTCCTTATAAACCCCAACCATGACTCAGAAACAGGGGGCACTAGTGGCTAACAATGCCTTATAGTTAAATCAGCCAATTCAACAATCTGCTCCTCTGAACTGACTATTTGTCTGAATTAACTGGTGAGCTAAAAAAGATTTGGCCACCATATGGCCTGAAATGTACTTTGATGCCAAACACTATAATTTTCAAATCACTTTTACATATGATTTCATTTAATTTATGGTATTATGATAAAGTTATAAGTCCCGAAGCTATCTATCTAGAAATGGCCCAAGCCATTGTCTCTTTCAGTTTCTTTATTCCTAGCATGGTGGTGGTGGTAATGACACCATAGTGCTGATTTGAATTATCTCATTCTTTTATAGGAAAATTAATATAGTTTTTAAATTAACTTTAAAATTGACTTTGACCAGCCAGTGTTTCTCTGTCTCAGTGATATTGTAACCTGTGTCAATCACTCAGACACATAATATTCTATCCTATTTGGGGGTGGATTTGAGATCTATATTCTCAGAATATTGTTTAAATTAAATATGGAAAGAAAATGTAAATTAGAAAACTTTAAATATGAAGATGCAGTAACATTGGCAGTTGTCACCCATGTGTTATCTTCTATTTGAAGACATGGAAAAGGCACAGATCTCGTATCACATTCCACAAACTCTGAAAAAAAGCTTGACATGTGCTAAAATGTCAACTCTACCAACGTCAGTCAGTAGGACTCTCCTGCAAAGTCTATTCTATTTGCTTTTCAGATCAGTGTTCCTTCTGGATACAGTTTTGGAAGCTCCAGAAGGTATTCATAACCAAGTGGTTCCTATTAATTTTCCCCAGTAATTTATTTCAGGCCTTTGTGGAATATTTTTAGAAGAGTACAGGTAGTTAGACACAAGATATTTTTTTTTCAAAGACAGGATCTCACTAAGTAGTTTTGGCTGTCCTGGTATTCACTATGTAGACTAGGCTGATCTGAGGGCTGGGATTAAAGTCGTGTGACACTATGCCCAGCACTTACAAGAACTTTTATCAACTGTTTCATCAATATTCTATCCAGGAAAGCAGAAAGAAACTGGAGCCAGCCACAAATGCTGAGGTTAAGTCATGGAGTTAGAGCATGAGTTGAGGATATGGTCACAGGGACAGTGTCAGTGTTCTGGACTGCTCTGGTTTGTAGCATGAGCTCAGAGTGGGATTCAATATTCTAAGCAGTTTCAAGGAACCTACTTTTGATTGAACTGTAGGCACGAATGTAGAAAGAAGGGGTCTGCTTTCGCAGATTGTTCTCACCTATGTGATAAAATATCTGCTCACTTTATGCGTGAATTAGTTTACTGTGAAGGGCTTAAGTGTTAAAGAGTATCACCTTGATAGTCCAGGGGCAGAGAGGTACCTCTCCTGTTTCAATCTTTGAAACACTGACATGTTTGCTTGTTTAGTTGTTGCTTACAAACCTTCCTAGAGTCAGCCTGTACACACACACACACACACACATGCATACACACACACATGCACACACACACACATACACATGCATACACACACACATGCGCGCGCACACTCATGCACACACACATATGCATACACACAGATGCACATACACACACATGCGTACACACAGACACACACACGCACATGCACACACACACACCCACACACACACACCTACACTGATTCCACATTAAAAAGACTTCAAAGATGCTAGTACCGTATCTTTTAGCTCTTCCTGGTATCTTGCTTGGTACATAAGCAGCAGTTCAATTAATATTATTGATAAAAGATAATGAACTATTTTAATTAGAGTTTATGAATGTTGAATGTTATCTTATATGTGCTTTTGGTAAAATCATGAAACCAGAGAGGAACATTTGTTCATTTGCTCATTTAAAATTACCAAGCATTGAAATTAAAATAAAAATGGCTATCAAGGCAAACTCACATTGTTTGATGGATCTCAAGTATATTGTTTAAGAGTAGAATCTGCAAAGCCAGTCACAGCATCTTTAGGAAATGTCTATTTCTCTTTGTTGCCCCAGAAGAGCATCTGTCTGAGCCCAAGAAAGCAACACAACTCACATTGAAAATTCACTGCAGCAGTACTGCACTTTTCAGCCACTGTCATTATGAAAGGCCTCTAGGTGATCAGCTCTCGGCCTCTTTCAGGCAGGAAATTGTTCAGGTCTTTTTGACAGATTTAGAAACAGAGAACCAATAAATCCATCTGCAACCTCTGAGACTTATCTGTCAGTTGCAGACTGACAGGGCCTTTGTTTTGTTTTGCTTTGCTTTGCATTATCCTGAGGCACTGGTGGCTGCTAATAATTGGGACATAGAAATAATCAAAGAAGAGGCACAAACAGCATCACATATTAGAGAATCGGATCAGATGCCCCAAGCATCATTGTTCTCATCTCCAGTAACATGCATCAGTTTATACAATATGTTGCTTTCAAATACACCTGTCAGAAAGTATCAGAACAAATTGATATTAGTTAGTATTCAGATGGTCACTTGTTCCACCAAAGGAGAATGTACACAACATAGTAAAAGAGCAAATACCTACCAAAAAATATCATCTTAGCATATGCTTATTTACCAGAATTATATTATTATATATGAGCTATCTATGAAATTCTGAATAACCATGTGTGATATCAAGTTGGAAGTGATTTTATTTATAGTCCAGAAATACAGAGTTTTATTCGTGATTACAAATGTACTGTCTGTCTGGATATAACCATGAAACAGAAAAAAACTTAAAGAGGAAGAAGGGAGGAAGTGGGGAGAGAAAGATGGGGCTTTCTGAAGTTCTCCACCATGACACATAGATAATGAGATGATTTTCCCAGCTTTTTCTTCACAATCTCATTCAGGTTACACAAACATTATATCCTACGCTTGCATTTTGAAACATTGTGTTCATCACATTCATGATCTGAAACATGAGAGAAAAACACTTGATTATCTTTTTATTTAAAGGCTACATAGTTGCAAAACTGCTTGTTTAATTATTGAAAATTCAGCAATTTAGGTTTCTTCTTTAAAACTCAGAAACAATAGTAGAGGTTTATCAATTGCTTTTATGTTCACTGGCAGTAAAATACTTTCTATTTAAATTAACATGTAAGCACAGTAGCCTGTCTATCTTTGAATTTTTTCTTAGTTGTGGCAGATTTTTAATTTATTAGCTGATCACATTACTACAATTAAATCAAAAGAAAAAGTCTCCACCAAACTGATCTCCCTTTTCATTAAAGAAAATGACAATGAATAGAAGACCCAGGGAATCTCCTTTGCCTTATTTTAAGATTTCTTACTTGAGGTCAATTCAGTAGAAATGAATGGAATAAGTAAAGTTAGGTATGATCGGGTTCTTCTCAGAGGTGCATTTGAAGACTGGCCATAGTATGTCAGCGAGCTCAACACAATGACCATTTCTCTGCAGAACAGCCTATCCAGGCTTTAGGTTTTCAAAGTAGAGTGAGTTAAAAGATATTTGGAGGAATATGGTTGTGGATCCTCATCATGACATTTGGTAGAATGCCACAGAGCACTGTCTCAGTCTTGAGTTGGTTATAACCTCAGGAGGTTACAATTTCTTACTGGAATCTCATTCAAAGCTACAGCTGCATTGCTCTGTGAATAAGATCTTTGCAATGGTTTTGGTCTCAAGTGAAAACCAAGAGATTATTCATTTAACAAAAATCAAGCATCTCTGCCAAGATTAAATCATTTCTTCTTTTCCTACAGCTGAAGCAGGAAACTTTTGAATTTCTGCAGAAGCCTAACTTTCTTCCTGTCTTATTGGTCAGTGTTGAGTCAGATGCCCCTCACTGTCCAAGCAACCACAAGGAATTCACCATGATTTACCCAGTTCAGAGCACTCATTTGGGAACACATCAACCCTAACAAACAGCCAAAGCAGATACTGAAAGAAAATCCAAACAGAAGACAAACACTGAGTCAGGACAAGAGCAAACAGAATCATTTGATCTTGAAAAATCTATCACCTCTCTGAAGTCTTTTGAAAGGTTTATAAATTATTCTATTTTTTGAGTCAACTTCCCTTTGCATCTTTGAACAACGCTCCATAAATATGAATTAAATTTAGCATCCTCTTACCAACTTCTAATCATTCTTTCACATCCTAGTTGCTAGGCAGCACTCCCAACTGCAGCCCTTTCCTGATTCCGCACTTTATGCCTCAGCCTGCTGGTCCGTGTCTGATCTCCTTGAAGCCTTGCTCATTAATATTTAGAATAAAAGCGTCACTAGTTAAGATAGCCTTTTTCCAGGTCGTGCAATTCTTGATTAATCAGGAAGTGAACTGTAGTGCAGCTATTTGCCTTGGGTCAATGAACTGTAAATTTGAGAGATGGATTTCCTCAAATGCTTCTTTTCTGGTTTGCATCCCCTTAGTCTTAGGGGCTTAGACTGGCTTAGGCCACTGTTGCCCTCCCCGGGTCCGTAATGGTTGCAAGCAGAGATCACTCACGGCTCCATCTGTGATGTTGTTGTTTGTCATCGACAGAAATTCATGAAACTGTCATTATTACCAGGTCCCCTCATGAGTTCCATGGCTTGAGAATGTTCTTTGATTATTAAAGTTCTCTTAGTGAGCTCACCAAAAAGCTTTCACACTTTCACAAAAAAGTGCATTTTTGTAAACATGATTTTTATATATTCTTGCATCTGTTTGTCTATGTACATGTGAGGAGGGGTCCTGAAAAAAATAAAGGGGAACATTGCGTTCTCTTGAGCTGCACACACCGGAAGTTGTGAGCTTTCCAGTGTGGGTGCTTTTAACTGATGGTCCGTATCTACACTTGAATAGTTTGAAAGCAGAGATTTTTACGAAGATGACACAATTTCTTACAAGCCAGATGACTAAAACAAGCTCAGAATTTCTTTACCTCGAAGTTTCCACTGGTTACCAACAGCAATATTGTCCTTTATATGTTCTTACAGGGTCTCATGGGGAAGTAAGATAGGAGTTATTCAGGGCTGGGTCTCAATGGAGACTCTGGGTTCTCCTATAGACTCATATCACCATGGGGAGAACTGGATCTGTGAGCCTATAAGATTCACAGAGGCATCTTCTTCAATGGCATGAGGAAGTGTCCCTACCCTTAGAAAACCAAGGTACTGTGAAAAATTCACATGGTCAGGTAATCCCCAACTAGGAAATTTGCCTTTCATATTAAATACAACTGTTTTAAATAATGGCAAAGTCAATGCACCCTGGTTATGCTCTTAACCAAAGGTAAGCATAACAGAGGAAGGGAACCACGATCTATATTCTGTAGCCTAGACCAAAAGGCAGTCTGCGTTTCCACTTTGTTTTCAGTCTTTAGGTCAGACATTTGGGATATCTGCTCCTAGGGCATTAAATTTGGAGTCATACATGTAAAGAGACTAAATAAATACAATGTGCGTGCATAATAAAAACCACGGAGTACAACTCAGCAGAAGAGCATACTAAACCAGTGTCAGAAAGACAAGGAAACAGATCATGAATTCTGGAATGAACTATGTATTTAAATTGGAAGCTTTCAAAAACAAATAAAATTTAAGGGAATAGAAAAATTAAAATTAGGAAATAATCAATGTCATGAGGACATACAGAAATAAGTAAGATTTTATGAAATGTTGGCAATTTCTCATATATTATATTTTATTTGAGGACAGAAAATAAAAGCAAGAGAAAATGGAGAAATATTATGTTGAGAATACTAAATGTCAAACTGTAACTGTGAACTGAAGGAGGTTGAGAGTCTTAGGAAGAGGGGTTACTATGTATGTCACCTTGATGACCATATGAAAGATAGCATCACATGGAAAAGATGTCCTGATAGAGCACAACATTATTCAGGCCAGTCATGAAGGAGGAAGGGGTACCCAGAGCAGAATCAGATGGGGAAAAAGAAAAATCATGATAAATTGAGGACAGAAATGGCAATTATCTGTATGCTAGATCTCTGGGAAGAGTCCAGATAAACTTTTCCTCTTAAAAGTTGGTCCTCAGTATGTGTAAGAAGTTAGAGGAAGAATAGGAGACATTTACCAGATTGAGGTTGGGAAAGAATGGTTCATTTTATTTAGGAAATTTGACCTTGAGGTCCTGGTGAAATAAATAATAAACAATTCAATGGGTAGTTGTATTTATAAAAGAATACGAATACACACACACACACACACACACACACACACACACACACACACTGAGGCATAGCAGAATACTCACAGATCTAGATTTTAGAGCCAGAAGCATTGCAAATATGAGATAGCCCACATTATAATGCTTAGAAAGGATACACGAAATAGCAAGTAGCATAAAGCAGTAATTGAATAAAATGAGGAAGAAGGAAACAGATGCTTCAAAGCCATTAAAAACTCAATAGTCTAATAATAAGGGAAAGTAAAATAGAGCGGGGTTAGGAGAGGCACACCAAAATGTCAATCACACTATCTAAGACTACAATAGAATAAGATGAAGACCAGAAGTTCTTGGTCATTAGCAATTGTAATTGAGTCATTGTGTACCTTTATTAAAGTAGTTTAATAGATTATGGGAAAAAGAAAACCACTTGAGGTTGTCTGAGCTATAACAGGAAGTGACAAAACAGAGATATAAATAACGACTCTTCTTCAAGAAACCTCCCCAAAGAGTAAAAAAGTTTAAATTGTAGATGAGGCACCAATTTTAAGAAAAGTAAAGGTTCTCTTGGAATGTGTTCATTTATTCAATGACGCTATAGAAATATAGTCAGTAACATACTTAAATAGTAGTTTATGTAAGAGATCAGAAAAGAAAGGATGAGAACCAGAAACAAGCACAACATAATGATTTGATCTAGATCCACAAGAAACATCTGTCCCCAAATGAAAGAGTGTTAGAGCTATGATCCTGCTTGGATGGAATTCTACACAGATTAATAGATGTAGTTAATTTTAATTAAAATTAGAGGAAGATCAGGGATAGCCTCATACTACTACTTGATTAACTATGTTCTGAAATAAATTACAGAAGAGCTATAGATAAAAATATGATGATTCACTGAAGACTCAGCTGTCCATCATCGCTAACATCTTACATCTGTGAACAAAATGAAGAAAACACACATAGAATTGTGAAATCAAAGTAGATCAGTTGGACTAAAGATAACTTTTGAGGTTACACACTTCAAATGACTCCTGTTTCAAGGTGTATGTTCTTCTCCAAGTGCATGCCATCCTATTGACTTGGGAGTGAAACCTGCACATACCTGGAGCTCACCTGATTGATGATTTCAAAGTCCAATGAAAGATTAGATGCTAGTATTTAAAAGATTCCAGTTTTGATGTTTACATACAAAAGTTGTCAAGATGAACACTACCTCCTTTGAAAATTTTCTTTCAGTTCTTTCTTTAAATGTACCTGTGATCCATTTCATGATCCAAACATACCATAGACATTTAGAAAGTCTGCATTCTTCTACAATCTCTATATTGGTTTCTTTCTTCTTCCTCCTCTTCTTCCTTTTCTTCCTCTTCTTCCTCTTCTTCCTCTTCTTCTTCTTTTGAGACAGAGTTTCTCTGTATTGCCCTGACTGTCCTGGAACTCACTCTGTACACTAGGCTGGCCTTGAACTCAGAAATCTGCCTGCCTCTGCCTCCCAAGTGCTGAGATTAAAGGCATGCACCACCACTGCCGGGCCATATTGGTTTCTTAAGAAATTCTCTTCACATGCAATCTCCCCCTTACTTCATCTGTGGAATATGAGAACTCAGGAGGCAGAGACCAAAGAATTACTAGAAGTCAGAGCTAGCCTGATATACATAGCAAATCGAGGAAATCCTCTAGGAAGATTTTCATTAAAGTACAAATGATAAGTTAACTCACTTAAAGTGGTATCATGTTTTAAAAATAAGTAGTATCATATTTAAAAATAGTATTGAAATTGGGCTAATTCATAACTCAATTTTGAGTTCTTGACATTACTTAGGATTCTGATTGCACTTGATATTAGAGATTTAAGGGGGGAATTGTTACATTAAAATTGGGAAAGTATGGATTTTTCCTTGTAGAAAAGTCTTTTCAGACTCCCTTGTATTCCTGCATCTGACTCTCACAAGTGCCTGAGTCTACCTTTGTGCTGTCTTGTATTCCTGCATCTGACTCTCACGAATGTCTGGTTCTACCTTTGTGCTGCCTTAGCATCTTTCCTAATGCAGTTTGCAAGGAGAGGAACTGAGCTCCAAGCTGTGATGAAGAGGCTCCGAGGTGTGATGGAGAGAGGAACTGAGCTCTGACCTGTGATGGAGAGTTACCTGAGGAACCAGGTACTCCACCACTTCAGAAAAGTTGAATAAATCCCATGAAAAATGAGTTCTTTCTGTTTTGATTAAGAAAAGTCCAGCTGAACCAACCTATAAGCATTTATAATCAGCTTTATACAGACTGCCATGGTTCAAATTCACAGCATTCATGTAGAAAAAAAAAAATCCTGTTTTCTTTTCAGCAGAGTAAGGCATTTTTCCACTTGTTTCCTTCCCATGACCTTGAACTCCTTATAAGATTTCCTGAAAATCACCTTTATTTGTTCAGTTATTAACCTGTGGGGAGTGTGTGTGTGTGTGTGTGTGTGTGTGTGTGTGTGTTGTGACCCTCTTCTTTAACTATTCCAGCAGCCAATATTATCTATAGCTGTAATGTCCATTCACGTTTCCCATTGTAAATTGCTATATGAATATAGATGAATGCTTATGTGGTGGTGTATGTATGCTCATGCACAACACATACAATTATATTCTAATAAAATAGAATCTACTTTTGAATGTCATATTGCACTATAACTTTCTTGGGAAATTTTATTTTCCACTTTTTAAAACTAGTTGATATTAAAGGTATTAATATCATCATTTCAGTTTCCTGTGACTTTGGAGGTTATTTCTGCTTCCCCCTTTCAGGATCCTCTGGTTAATGAGAATGACATCCATAGTTCTTTCACTGAGCTGTGTTCACAAATGAATTCACATATACAGACAAAGCTTACAATAGCGCCCTGCACATTGCAAGTGCTCATTAAGTATGAAATATTTTTATATTAAGTAATTTGCTACAATGTAATTGTATCTTTGGGGGATGGGTTCTTAAATTATAAATAAACTTGTAATATAGTTGTTCTTGAAATGTGACTTCTAAAAAGCACCATTAATATAGAATGTAGAAAACCTTGAATACTTCTTAAATCTCAATTTTATGTTTTCCTTCTACAATAGTTAACCAAACTTTGCTGTGTTTCAATTTCTTTAAAACTTAAGATAAATATATAATGATGAGCCAAATGCATATTTTTGTTTACTGACTCATAGTTGCCTGAATTATGAAGCTATGATGATGTTAAATGTAAGTAAATATCAAATTTTTCTATTAAAAACCAACCCACTATTATGAGTTTTAATAACATAAAACTGCTTAGGTTTTCATAAAATGGAACTTGGAAATGTTACTTATTTACTCTAGTAGCACTTTTCTTGGTTTAATTAAGCATTACAATTACCATCTGTTTTCAGAGTTTGCAGCGATTCATAAATTAATAACATTAATGATAGCAGGAGAAAAGTAATAATGAAACATTCATATTTATTAAGGGCTATACTCCACAGTGCAAATTCAGCCTCTCTTATACTTTGAATGCTGTTTGTCCCAGTAACTTCCTTCTAATTGGGCTTTATTATTCTAAAGCTTAAGCTCTTCTGATTCCATTTATTTATCTTCTGTTTTATCATTTATTTGCCTTGATGGTCTTGATTCTAGGCCAGGCAATTCCAATAAAAAAAAAACAAGTTTAGACTCTTCTAAAAAAATATGTATAAGGTAAAGTTTCAGTCTGTCAAATTATCATTGGAAGCTATATAAGCTATTTTTGTCATTTAACACATATCGTAATATTATATAGTATACATTAAACACATCTAATTTCATGCTCATGTCTATGATATTCACAAAAGAAGAATATCCTACTCTGTCCTTCTTTCAAAAAGCCCATAGCTATTAGCAGAGCTTATTCTGAGGAGAGATGAACAAGGTCACCATGACAAGCCTTCCTGCCACCAAAGTCTTCCTTCATTCCTTGTAAAGGAATCTGTGTTTCTATGATGTAGGTAAGACCAAGGTGGAACAAGAACAGGGGTTGGACTTTCACAGACCTGTGTTGGTGGTTGGTTTTGTTGGTGATGGTGTCATTGTTTCTCCTCCAGTTGCTGTTTATGTAGCAATAACAAGAGACTTTAAATTGGGTAGTTGAAAAGAGCAGAAATTTCTTCTTTGGCAGCTGTACCAAGTTGATATCAAAAATCACAATTTTAAGAACCATGTCTTAAAATTGCATTGATATTGCTAGGGAAATCAGCACACACACACACATACATACATACATACATGCATGCACACACACACATTTTCTTACCTCTAGTTCTGCTGGAGACATTTGTAATTCCTTGATTACAAATGCGCCAATCTCATCTATGCTATTTCTTTCTGTGTCTGTTTATATCTTAAAATTTTACTATAGTTACATATCAAATTGGTTATAATCCAAAATAACCTTATCAGCTTCTCTGATTTCTCAATAAGGATATGTTTGAGGGTTCCATGGGGACATCGGTTGGGGAAGGGCAATAGAAATAAATCCAAATATTGAGTAATAGAAAATACAGGGACTGTCTTGGTGAGGACATGGTTCTGTTCCCATCAACAAACCCAGCTAACATCAGACATTCTAAAGGATTTACTCTAGTATGCTGTAGAGTGGTTGGTTTAAAGTTTTACTTATTTTATTTTATATTTATGGCTAGGTTGTCTTCATGTATGTCTGTGAACCCTGTAGATGGCCCAGAGCACATGGTGGACAGAAGAGAGTAATTTTTTTTAATTGAGTATTTTATTTATTTACATTTTAAATGTTATCCCCTTTCCTGTTTTCCTCTCTGCAAACTCCCTATCCCATCCAGTTACCCTACTTCTATGAAGGTGGTCCCCTCCCCAACCCACTCCCGCCTCACCACCCTAGCATGCCTCTACACTGGGGCATCAACCCTTCACAGGACCAAGGGCCTCCCCTCCCATCGATGCCAGATAAGGCCCCTTTAGCTCCTTCAGTCCTTCCCCTAACTCTCCCTTTGGGGTCCCTGTGCTCAGTCCGATGGTTGGCTGTGAGCTTCCACAGCTGTATAGGTCAGGATCTAGCAGACCCTCTCCGGAGGCAGCTGTTCTGTTATCAGGCTCCTGTCAGCAAGTGCTTCATGGCATCAGCAATAGTGTCTAGGTTTGGTGTCTGAATTTGGGATGGATCTTCAGGTGGGGAGGTCTCTGGGTAGCCTTTCCAGTGTTTAACCCCTAGAAATGAAGTTACAGAGAGTTGTGAGCAGTCATGTAGGTCACAGCGAATCTATCCTAGGTACTCTGCAAAAGCAGCCAGTGCTCATAACCACTGAGTAGTCTGCCCAGCTGAGTCATGGCTAGTTTTGTCAAGCTGGTACAGCTAACATCACCTAGAGAAAGATTCTCAGTAAGAGATTATCTAGATGAAGTGAGTCTGTAGTCATATCTGTGGGGCAATGCCTTGGTTGCCTTTTTGATATATGAAATCAATCTGAAAGGATGTAGCATCCTTCTCTAGGTTTGGGCTGAACTGTATGAGACTAGAGGAAGTTGACTGTTCATTCATCATAAATGCATTATTTGTTCTTCTCTGCCCTTGACCCTGGACATCATGTGACTGACTTCTTCAAGTTCCTAGTTTGACTCTCCTGCAATGGCAGACCATAAACTGGAATTATAAATTATAATAAACCCTTTGTTTCTTAAATTGTTTATTGTTATAATATTTTATCACAGCAATGAAAATGAAAGTGCAACAATGGGGACTGATAGTTTCTTGTCTTAGAAAGGGGGAAGCTTGAGAATGAGAATTACTAGATGAATATTGAGTCAGAGAAAAAACATGGTTTTTTCCCAGTCTATGCATTACTTTTTTGTGTGTTTATTTATGATGTTCTCATTTTATAAATTTCATGTGAGTAAAGATCACATTTGCACACAATAGCCTTGCCTGTTTCCTTGATTGAAAACATTTTAACCTTTAGCAAGAGTTAGGATCTGCAGAGCTAATTGGTAATCACTGGAAACACAAACAAGTGATCAAGGCAAGACCTATGGTAGGAGATCCAATTTCTACTCCCTAAATCTTTGTCAGTAATTTCCTAATTTTTCTCCTTCCAAAACTTTACAACTAATCAAAGTGTGGTCATCTTGATTTTCAGGCAAAACGGAAACAGATGAGCACATGCGACTTCTTCCTAATAGAAGAATCTCAGGTTTTTCCTATGGTTATAATAGGTCGATTATTGAGTTCTAAGTCACTTAGATAAGAAAAAGAAGTTAGGATGTGTTACTGCAGAACAGAAAAACTACAGATAACTGTAGTGGAAAACATCCAAAAATGCTAGATGAAAAGATTTTGAAGATTTGAGCCATAAATAATTTATTTATGTTGTGAAGATATGTTTAACTCAACTGAAGCACTAAACAATATGTGCAGTTAATAAAGCATCATGTTATCTATTAATATATATGCTTATGTTTCATGTGTCAGTAAAAATACATTTTCTGTTTAAATTAAAAAAATAAAGGGCATTTCAGATGAAATTATATAGTCTATGTAGACTACCTCCAACTGGAGTTGGCACATTCTTATAAAGTCTTCTGTGCCTGTAGAGTTACTTATATATTTGTGGGGTTTTTTTATTTTGACCCTTGACCATATGTCCTAAAAAGTCTCTGTTCTCTTCTGTTAAGCAAGCAAGTGTCTCCTGGGAAGGTGAAACCTTAGCTGAGGACATGCCTCTATCAGACTGGCCTGGAGTCACATCTATGGGGCATTTTCTAGTTTACTGGTTGATGACTTCAAGTAGTGCTAGCACTATCATGGTTGGTGTAAGAACACAGTCTGAGCAAACCATGGAGATCCAGTCACTAAGCTGTGTTCTTCCATGGTCTTTGCTTCTGTTCCTTCTTCCAGATTCCTGCTCTGAGTCCCTGCCTTGATTTCTCTCAATGAACTGCGATCCACATGTAAGCCAGATAATCCCATTTCTCACAAAGTTCTTTTTTGTTTTCGTCTTTATCAGTGCAATAGGGAACGCTAGGAAAGTCTCCATGACAGTACGTCCATGGGCTGTGGAATGTGTAACAATAGAAACAAAGGAAAGAGTATTTAAAGACAAATTTGAATGTGATTCTCTGGAATCCATATATTTGTACCTGTTGAGTGATGAAAATGTCCCAGTGTCTTAAAAATTATTCAGTCTCCAAGTTCCACAGCAGTAAACCAAGAAATGTAGGTCAGAAAACCATGCGGAGGAATGATAATCACTTTATGGTGCTGAGAAATCAAAGTGACATAAGAGAGAACCAACAGCAAAGTAAATCTTTAAATAGCACAACTGTTCCCAGGGTCTCAGGTCCCTCCTACCAGGATGCAACACCAACCTCTGAGCACCTCATCCAGTGTGAAATCACTAGTGAGTCAATCCATTCAAGATCCATCTTAGTGCCTGCTGGGTGATTCCCAAATCCTTCACATCCTTTGAAGGACCTTTCAGATCCAAACCATTAAGCTGATTATGGTTATTTGGTGACAAACAGAAAGAGTTTCTGGATAACTCCAGCAACTGGTAAGATACCATGAGCAAAGTAAGTCTTTCCAAAGAAATGAAGCAGTTCCCTGACTCAAAGGATGCCTAGGAAAAAAAAACAAAGGACTGGACTTTAGAGGAGAGAACAAAGGCACAGTGTATGTAATACAAGTTACTGCTAAAAATCCAAGCAAACACAGAAAAGTCTTCATGGCTTTGAGTCTTTAGGGTGTGAATGAATGACTATTGATTACAAATCTATAATTGTGTATTTTCAAATTAAATCATGATCCTGCTTCAAGAACGTTGTAATAAAAATTCTGTGTTCTATGTAGATTTTTATGGAATGGGCATGAATATCTTTGTCTTAATGCCATATATGTATTTGGGTAGAGAATTTGTGAATATATCTGTATTCTATTTTAGACTGTGTGCCTCCAAAAATAAAGTTGACATTTAACTACAGCCAATGTCATTTTATCTGATCTATAGACAGTTACCTTATTAATAATATATGATTTTCCCAAGAATTGAATATTTTGAAGATTTGTTGACGACTAAATACTCCATTTCTGTATTCTACTATTCAAATGAAAACAAGATGGACATTTACATGAATTGACATATTTAAATATATCCAGAGAGAAAAAATATCTTCAGACATATTAAGTACAATTTAAGAAATCTACAAATTTGCATTTCTATATAAAAGCCATCCAATAGATAAATCTAAGTCCTAATTTAAAACATATTCCATATGAAAAAGGCTCATTTTTATCAGTCAATTGACTCACCTTTCAGAAAGATATTTTTTTGTAAATGTGGTCAAAGTTTCTGCCATAAAATTTATAAATCATTTCTTCAGTTTGAATATTGAAAAGAAGATAATGAAAACCTTGCCCTTTATGGTTTAATTCCTTTAAAACTTCTGATAAAATTATGCTGATTCCTCTATAGAATGGATTAGCAATTCATAAACTAAAGATTAAACAATGTCCCCTTTCCTAACCTTCACTATATTGAATCTCTTTCACTGGCTATTTATATATTTAAAAAAATCATTATTGCAAAAGCAAAGGAAAATAGCCACTTATCCGCATTAAAATGATCTGAATATTTGTTAATATTGAACTGGGATAGATACTTAACTGCACTTTTGTTATCAATATAATTAGTTTTAATTTCTCAGGTGGTATAGGGAGAACGGACCCGAATAGAAGATTGAACCTATGTTTCTTGATTTTGAAGTTGCAACCTTTTGTTCTCCAATCTTTTAAGGTAACCAGGGACAATCTAAAAGTTTTTGTGATTCCATGTTCTTCGAAGTGGTATAAATGCGAATAAAATAATAAGAATACTGACAGTGCATAATTCATTCTAGATGATGATTTGGGTGTGCAGAACTCCCAGTAAAAATTAAAGTAGTTTAATTTTACACTACTATTCGGTAAATGACCAGACACTTGGTATGACATTAGAGCTTTGTTTCAACTGGTTATCTGGGCCTTGAAGTGTCAAGAAATTTTAAAGGGACTAATGAAATGTAATTTTTAATGAAGGCAAATTAGTGCCAACAAAATCTTTATCTGTCATAGGAATAATTCTAAATACTCCTTAATGATTCTCTCATTGAGAATCATTAGACTAGAGGACTGAAAAAGACGTAGATATCTTCTTTCGATGTTACAATTAGGCATTGTTTTAAAACATAAGACTAAAGGAGTTCAGTTAAAGTTAAAAACCTAAATATCTCTTTATTTGTTCATTTATTAGCACAACTATATGCACATATTAACAGTCTATGTAAGGCATTGTATATTGTGTGACTTTAACATTTGATCAGTTGGTCTCCTTTGTGTCTCATGTAGTACAGTAGTAAGCCCAGAAATAGCTTTGTTGCAGTGTATAAAATTAAAATTTTGTGCTAAAAATCAATGTATTTTGAAATAAAGAAATAGTATAAATTAACAAGTTAAAAGATTTTTTCCCTCTTCACTTGTAATTCCTGGCATAGGGACTTATTTGCATGTTGCATGCTACACAGTCATAGGGGTAATTTGAAAAAATCTCAAGTGTTCATATATGTCAAAAATCATAAAGAAAAATAATTATTTGTGAAGCTCAACAGAGAAACAAAATCTACTAGCTTATAAGCATTTGAGAGATGGATCTTATTGTTAAGTGAACACAGTGGGATGCACTGAGATTCACATGTAAGTTCTTAAATCATGCTAGTGCTTCCCAGCTGAGGAATCAACTACATTTAGGACCCTGGAGGCCAGTTTAATCCCATAGGAAGCACCAGGTTTGCCAGAGTTTTAAGGCTCCATGACCACAAAACTGAACGACTCAAGCTCCTCTCCTCACTGTAGTGAAAACCACCATCCTGTGCTCAGAATTTATATCATATCCCTTGCTTCTTTCTTGCCTTGGGCATCAAGAAATTTCTATCACTTACTATACAAAATGATCTCTAACTTTGTAATTTGGGAGAGGAAAGGAATAAAGCTAGCAAACTCAAGGTTACACTATAAGGCTACATATAATTCTATTTTCAGAAAGATGCCGACCAAACTTTCTTGGGCAAAATGAGCTTTTTGGAAAGTGCCCCATTCTCTGTACAGCCAGCATTGACCCTGCCTGATAAAACAAAAAATCAAGGACATAGAGAATGAGCACAGTTAGTTTAAGAAACCAGTAAGAAAAGCCGTGCACTAGGCCTGAAAACATTGACCATCCCGAGAATTCTTTTTAAGATTGAGTAATCAGTTTGCACAAAGGAAAGCTGTAATGGTATTGGCAAGATTGTTGAGAAACAGAAGGTATACAGGAGGTGGCACAGTTCCATGATACATGACCTTCATCTCCGTGATCATTAATTTAGTAGCAGTTTGATCTTCAATTTTTAAATTCTTGGCAATTTTATGCATTTATATAATAAACGTCAGTCATTTTCACCTCTCTCCTGTTCCCTCTCATTCTCCTCCCACCCACCTGAAACCTTTCTTCTCACCAAGCCCACTCCTACTTTCATTTCAATCCAGTGTTTGGCCCGTTGAGTTTAATTAGTTTCTTGGCCAATGAAGGCCAAGGTATTGTCTACAGGGGCAGAGGCTACATCACTAACAAAAACTACAATCCTTTTCAAGTCGCCATTAATTGCTAACAGTTCCTCTTTGTCTTTAATATTTGGGTAAGCCTTCAATGACTTTAAGAAACATTCACAGTTATGTCTTAATGTTCTAGTTTTCACACTCGCCATGTAAAAGATACCTGTTTTCATTCATTTTTGTCTCTGTGTTCTTTCCCCAAATCCAATTTTGAACATTTTATTATTGTTAAAGCTATTCTAACCCTGAGTCAGAAGTCCTCTCTCCCTTCCTGAAAGGCCTCTTGTAACTGCCCGGTGTTGACAAGGAGCCAGTGACACCCCATGGACTTCCAGACTCCTCTGGCTTTAATTTCTAATAATCTTATATTGCTGACTCTCATATTGTAGCCTCTGAGCTCACTGCTCCCTTGGCCTGATTTCTCTTTAGGTTCCTGGAGAACATTCTTTCTAGGGGTGTCAGGCAAAGGAAAAAATAAACACCCCAACAATGCTTCATCTATGAAACTCTTCTTTTATAGAGTTTGTTGTATTTTATATTTCTAGAACTTTACTGAGAAGTTTGTTGATATCTTAAAATCTCATAGGTCAGACATTTTTAAAAACACTATCACTGACAGCTCTTTTTCAGAGAACAACAGTGTTTAGAATTGGAGAGTACGCATAGCTTTAAAATGATCTTAACTTCTTGCTTCAGGATAGGGACAACATGACTATTTTCAGACTGAGAATTAAGGGCCTTAATTCTTTAGTGAATAAGGTATAACCCTGAACATGTTCCACTGCCCTTGTTAATCAGGATGTCCTACTCTGAGGATCTGTTCAATGCCTTGTCAAACAATAGACAGGCCACCAGAGAACCCTAGTGTGGGCACTGCACCTAGGTGTGGTCCCTGAGCTGGTTACTCAGCTGAGTAGCACACTCTGAAAATAGAAAGCCAACAGAAGTCTGCTGGCTCTGGATTTTTATTGTTTAGTGGCTACAGGAAATCAACTCTGCCCTAATTTCCTACGTGATTCAGTAGGGTTCCATATGAGATGCAGAGTCTCATGGGACTGACCTTTCATTACATCCTCAGGATATGCTGCCTAAGATGAGAGTCTTTTGGCAGAGATGCACTGTCTGTTACTCTTAGGAGTATGTATCTTTACTTGAATTATGAGAAAACGCTTAGGTATTCTAAAGCTGTGGGTTTTAACTTGAAGAATGTCCTTAAATTCCAAACAGTGGGGTTGAAATTTTTTAAATGTTAAAAATGAAAAGGAAAACTATTCAAAGTAGCTACTCCTAGTCATGGATACCTAACTTGAAGAAAATATAATTTATTTCTTTTTTTTTTTTTACTTATTTATAAAGTTCTTAAAAATTTAACAGATTTTATGGAAGGTCGTATAATCTTAGACATGGTCATTTCAATCTTAGCTTGTAAATTTTATATATATATATATATATATATATAGTCAACTAAGTTGAAAGTATTGTTTAATAAGAATGTAAAAAAATTCTAAAACACAGCATGCATTTTCTAAGAAAACATTGGTCATATTGGCGGATGGATGCCACTAGCAATATGGCTGCCCCTGTGGAAAAGCAAACAAAATAAAAAATATCCAAGCCACCCCATCAGCTGCACAACTCTTGGGCACAGCTGGAAATTCGAGGCAGGAACTTCCTGTGACATTTTCAGCTAAACAGCCATGAAAATCAAACCACAAAAATGGCAGCATGAAGATGCAGTCATTCTGTCCTCCACTTAAACACAAGGGAATGACAGCTATCCATCCCAGTCCTAAATTGTGCACATGGCAGCAATCACAACTCAAGTGTACTGAAAAACACATTGTTAGGGTAGACCTAGCTCAATGTTTAATCCTGTTAAAATTTGGGATATGTTTTTTTCATGTGTGCATGTGTGTGTTTGTGTGAGACTTCAAACGAGCCATCACCCAGAAGTTCAAGAAGATTAGGTGACTAGGGCAAAATAAGAAGATACATAATAAAAAATAAACCACATACATGCACATGATCACACAGAGACACACATACATAGTCACACATTGACATATAGTTACACACATGCAGACACATACCCAGATAGTCACATAGACAGTCACATAGAATGCAAAAAAATCACACTCTGACAGAGTCATACACCTGCAGACACACACTCAAAGTAAGAAATATAGTCAAACTCTGAGAAGGTCATACACATGAAGATACTCACACAAAATCACACACTAAATCACACAGTACAACACATGCATGGTCACATGCTGACACACAGTCACATGCATGCAGATACACACATAGTAAAACATACATAATCACACTGGATACATACTTATACACACAAAGACTCACGTATACCACACTCTTACACATAGCTACACAGATGAAGAAACATACTCACATATACATACATTAACACACAAAGTAGCACATACATAGTTCTGATACACTATTACATACATGCTGTCACATACACACACAGTCTCACATACCTAGTCATGCTCTGATACAGTTACACACATTAAGACACAAACACATGAAATTTAAAGTCACACAGTCACAGGCACACAGATATACATACACGTGTTAGCACATACACACACATACAGATGTATATGCATATGCACACACACACAAGCACACACACACACATGCACACACACACACACACACACACACACAAGCACATGCACACACACTCTCCTCTTTGCTGAGCATCAAGCCAGATTCAGGAGTGCTTGTTTTTCATTCAGTTATCTTTAGTTCTTTGAGATGCTGCAGATGTCCAAAACAGCTAGGTCAGCACAAGCGTTATCAATGGAAAATAAAATTCCTAGTGACTTCATTGAGATAAACTTTGCCATTGATACTAAGGCAAAGAAAAAACTTCTGGTTTTGCATACTATTTGCTGACTTCTGTAAGAAATGTGATTTCTGCAGCAGTTTACAACAAGGACTCCATGTTTCGGTTGGCTGTGACTTCTCTGTGCTTTAACTTTTCTGTTGATTATACGCTATTGGAAGGATTCGACTAAGATATTGCCAGCCTTTTGTTCACCGGATTTCTCTCTTAAATGTCTTTCACATCCCCCAATCCTACTGCTATCCTCACTTTACCCCTAAAATACCACGTCACTGGGACATTAAAAAGAAAGTGAAGTGGCTTTGTGTACTTTTAACCAATTTCACAATGCTCGTGTTTCTTCTGATATGAAAACTCTAAACTTGGAATGTCAAATTTCTCTGTTTCAAAAGAAATACATTTACTAAAACAATCAGATATAAAAGTGAAACATCAATAAACAATAAGAATTGAAGTGGAGGAGGCCCATGTTTTCTCTCGTCTTTGGATTGAGTCCTTCCTGTGACACTTAAGAGTTCTGAGATTTTACATTCACACGGTACACGCCCCTCCACCATTTCCATTAAGCAAAGCCCAGTGTGGATAAACATACACAGCCTACCATTTATGGTATTTAGAACTCACGAAGCATTTTAAAATCTAAAAGTGTAGTAGAAATTTTAACATTAAAAGGTACTAAAAATACAGTGGAGACCTAAAGAAACCGAGACTTAAAATAACCCTAAAGAACAGGTATGTTTTCTGACCTGCTCTCAGTCCCAAGTTTCCTTCAACTATGTAGGCCCTAGACATATATAATAATCCCATCAAAACTTTGTATTCTTATGGGGTATTTTTCTTTTTTTTTCTTTTTGTTCTTCCTATGGGGTTGCAATCCCCCCTCAGCTCCTCCAGTCCTTCAGCCAGCTCCCCTACCAGGGTCCCTAAGCTCAATCAGATGGTTAGTCCGAAACATTCAGATCCAACTGTATTGGTCAGTTGCTGGCTGAACCTCCCAAGGAGCAGTCATACCAGGGTGGGTTGGGGAGCACCCTCATAGAGGTAAAGGGGAGGGAGCAGAGGGAGGTCGTGGGATGGGGGCTTGTGGAGTGGTAACTGGGAAGTGGTATATCATTTGAAATATAAACAAATGGGATGCTTATTTTTTAAAAAGGCCAAAAAAATAGTGTTCGCATTCTCCAGGCATCTGTTTTCCCACTGCAGTATAGCTTTGAATATACTAACAAAACTGACTGAGCGATTCATTGCTCTGTAAATCGTTTTACAACCCACCACCTTTCTAATGTTATCTAACAGTAGAGTTAAATAAGCCTCCTGTGGCTTGCTGCGGTGTGGCATTAGGAAAGTCCAGTTGTGTCAACCACTTTCAGTATCAACCTAAACCATTTTGTATATATGTAATTACATTATTTCTTCTCCCCTCCTCCACCCCTTACCATGCCCCCCATTCAAGCCCATGGCTTCCTGTTTCCTAATTAATATTATGATCATGTGAACATATAAATACATACCGTTGCATTTATTTAGGATTGCTCACATGTATGTTTTTAAGGCATATCGCTTGGTAGTAGATAACTGTTTGGAGGACTCATCCCTGGGGAAGACTGATTTTCCTGTTCTCAGGTGTCACTGATTGCCTGCAGTTAATCTTCTAGGGTTGGGATGAGACTTTTCCCATACACACGGGCATGTCAACTCATATTGTCATTCGGGTCTTGTGTAGGTGCCCATATTGTTTAATTTTCATGGCTATAGTCCCTTGGTGTATACAGAAATCACAATCTCTCAGCAAGCATGCAGGTCCTCTGGTTCTTACCATCTTTTAGTCTCTTTTTCTGAAGTGTTCCCTAAGCCTTAGGTAAGAGACTTCTGTTTTAGATGTATCAAATGGGGCTCCATGTTTCGTGTAAAACAAGAATGTTTTTTGCTTGGGGAGTTTGGGGGTGTTTGTTTGTTTTGGATTTGTTTTTTGTTGTTGTTGTTGTTTTTGGTTTCTTTTGGGGGGGTGTTGTTGGTGGTGGTGGTGAGTTTTTTTTAATCTAAAATTAAGTTGCTTCCTAATCACTGATCAATTTTCTCTCATCTCTGGAACCCACCTCAGGCACATTGATCAAAACTCCACAGATTCTTTCCTTGGCTAATAATATTCTATTGAGCAGATTAAACATTTTCTTCAAATCTCTTTACCTAGAGTCCTCCTAAAATCTGACTTTCCTGTTATTCTCTATGTATTTTTGATTTATTATTCTGAAAGAAGAGTTCCCACAGAACTTTTCAAGAAATAATGTCTCTTTCTAACCACTTCGTCCCCCGTTGTTATACTACTAGCTGGGTAGTTAATTCCTAGTGACCCACAGATTCCTCTTGACTACTATATCATGTATTTCTTCAAAAGAGTAAAGGATTGTGCTACTCTATATATGACTGAGACAAATGATAAAATCTTATAGCTTGTGAAATAGTTTTCCTTCACACCAAGCCAACAAATGAGAGTGGAAATAGTTATTGTAAACTTAAGGTTCAAACCCTACTAGAAGAAAGCCTATGTTGATAATTAGGAGACTGCACTGTACTTATTAGTTGGTTATATTTGTGTATTCATTGAGAGAGAGAAACAGAAAAAGGAAGTTATACAGGAATAGGTGTGTAGCTGTGTACCAGTGACAGCTACAGAAATTCTAAAAAGGAAATATAATGGTTGTTTACATGCTGAAACTCATTTGCCAAATCATGACTTGCTCAAGAGTTCCAATTCAGGAAATTCTAGAAATGCCAGGTGCTCTGTGATGTGACTGGTACAGCACCCTTGCTAATGCTTTGTTATCAACACACACAAGCATGGCTGCCTGTACCAAGGTCCCATGGGAGCAGATCTCTCTCTCTCTCTCTCTCTCTCTCTCTCTCTCTCTCTCTCTCTCTCTCTCTCTCTCACACACACACACACACACACACACACACACACACACACCTTGAGATGACATACCAATCTGGATTTAATATTCCTAGGGAACTTTAATGCTACAGTCTACATTTGGTTTTTAATCCTCCCCTTAATAATTCAATATTTTTCAAAGCCATTTCCTGCTGTTACAAAGAAAGTTATGATTGCAAAATATTCTTTATCCTCCTACAACATGGATCATCCTTAAACTTTTGTATTAATAAAGGGTCTTCCTATACATTTTTTAAAAACTGAAGTTGATATGTCCTACTCTTACTAAGTCAGAAGCAGTTCTGTTTTCTTTCAGCATTTAGATTTCATTCATTTTTCAAAAAATATTAAATTAACATACTGAATAATAAAAGAGTCAATAAGAATTTTTTACAGACTTTACAGATAAATCCAAGGAAAGGACTGTTGAAGAGCTGACAGATTGAAGGCAATAACACTTAATGGATTCACACCAGAATATAAACTATGTTGTTTATGGAAATTTGTAGCAAATAATCTCAGAAGACCATTTCCCTCCATCCAGAATACAATAGGAATAGATCATAAGAAAAAAAAAGCACACAAAACCAAAACCTTCTGGATTATTCTTGAATTAAAGATTTGGATAGAGATTTTAAATTAAACCTAAAATTCAAAATGAAGTGCAAAAAAATGCATTTTGCTCATATTTAGTTTCAAAGAACTTTGTGTATTTGAGTTGCCCTTGAACTGCAGTGCCTCATTTTTTAACTGTACTTTTCGTGTTTTTTACTTACAGAGATTAATCTTTGCTTTTGCTAAGTGCATTGGAAATCAAGAGCACTAACTATGTAAATGATGGTAGGAAATACATCCCTAAAGTAAGAAATAAAGCTCTAACTAGATAATGCTAATAAATATTAATATATGGAAGAAGCAAAGGAATATTAAATGATTAAGCTGCCCAAAATAAGAATAATAATATACTTAAAGTCCTCCAGGCAGTTGTTCAGATTTTAGGACTTCACAAATGTTAACAAAAGTAAACTCTGCAGAGACTAGTGTATCATAAAGTGCTCCGACCTAGGTTGAAGCAAGAGGGGGAAATTGGCAGCAGCTACAACCTGATGAGAGACTGACTTGGTCAGTTACATTTGGTAAGTCAGTAAGTCTGAAAGACATACTTGAATCGTCCATCATTCCAGAGTTCAATAAGTAGAGTTTCTTCTACAAAAAATGAGCACTTCTGAGTTCTTTTCTTTAAAAAAATAATGAAAATGAAAGCACATTTCGAAGGCTTTAGGAGACTTTGAGGTGCTCATTTCTAAACTAACTGCTGTTTTAGGTGTTATGGGGGGGGG
>JADRCD010197834.1:0-14410 GCA_019843815.1 Montemys delectorum
TTTTTTTTTTTTTTTTTTTATGATTTATTTTATTTTATTTTATGAGTATGAGTACACTGTAGTTGTATAGATGGCCGTGAGCTATCATGTCTGTGGCTGCTGGGAATTTAACTCAGGACCTTCTTCCAGCCCCGCTTGCTCCGGCCCTGCTTTCTCCAGCGTAATTCACTTTAGCTGTCTTCAGAAGCACCAGAAGAGAGTGCCAGATCTCATTACAAGTGGTTGTGAGCCACCATGTGGTTGCTGGGATCCGAACTCAGGACTTTCGGAAAGCAGTCAGTGCTCTTACCTGCTGAGCCATCTCACCAGCCCAAAAGATAATTCTTTAAAAAAAAAAAAAAGAATTATGCCGGGTGGTGGTGGTGCATGCCTTTAATCCCAGCACTTGGGAGGCAGATTTCTGAGTTTGAGGCCAGCCTGGTCTACAGAGTGAGTTTCAGGACAGCCAAGGCTACCCAGAGAAACCCTGTCTCAAAACAAACAAACAAACAAACAAAAAAAAAAAAAAAAATTGTTCCTGGGGTACAGTGCAGAACACTCATACACACCACATACACTGATATATACCAAACACACACACACACACACACACACACACTTACACACATACATACACACACTTAGATATTCTCACACTCTCTTCCACACTCACATTCACATACACACACACAACGCACCCTAATCTCGCACACACCATACACTCACTCACACACAAACTTATACTCACACACACAGAGTTTCATAAGCACTAAGTTCCCTGCATCGTCACTTTGCTTGGAAGGACAGACAGACAGATGAACCTAGCTGCTTTGAAGACGTGAAGCAAAGTTATCATGAGAGAAGCCAACAGAGGCTTGTGTATGAGAGGCATGTGTGTGAGAGAGACATGTGTGCCCCAGTACCATAGAACTAGTTTCAGAGCCCAGTGGTGGTGGTGCATGCCTTTAATCCCAGCACTTGGGAGGCAGAGGCAGGTGGATTTCTGAGTTCCAGGCCAGCCTGGTCAACAGAGTGAGTTCCAGGACAGCCAGAGCTACACAGAGAAACCCTATCTCGAAAAAACAAAAAACAAAAACAAAACAAAATCTATAGCTGAGCAAGCCAGTAGGCAGTCCTCCTGTGTGGCTTCTGTTTCAGCCCCAAGTCTTGAGCTCCTGCCCTAACTTCCCCAGTGATGGATTGTGACCTGGGAGTTGTGAGTTGAAACACACTCTTTCCCTAGCTTTTGGCCACGATTTCACCACTGGGCTTTGTCAAAGAAGCACACAAGGACACCTAGCAAGAGTGCTTCTTGCTTTGCTGTGGTCACAAAGATGAATTCCTCATATCCTAGAACATCTTTTGTCATGAATTCAGACACCTGACTATTCTGTAAAAATCAAAACGACAGACAGCATCCTTGGAGAGACAGTTGCCTGGCAACGCAGGCCAGAGACTTGCCTTTAGATCCTCTGGAATCACACATGCCTATTTTGGTTTTTCTGTCGAGTGCATTTTCTATTCGTCCGATCCAGTTTGTCCCAGAACAGTTTTGGGAGAAATAACCTTTCACTCAAAAGAAAGGCTTTTCTTTAGGAAGATATCTTTGTTAGGAAATACAGCTGGCTGTCGTTGTGTAGTTAAACTATCCATATGCAGGATGGCTGTGGAAATGTGGAAAGAAGGAGAGCTGGCTGTGGCTCTGCTGACTGAGGGATGCTTGCACTTGATGCCAACACCACAGACACTGGCGTGGTGGTTCACACCTGTGATCCCAGCACTCTAGAGGGAGAAGCAAGGAGGCACAGGAGTTCAATATTGTTCTCAAAACCACAGCCTGGGCTACCCGAGACTTTTTCTCCAAAAAGAAAGAGGGGTAGGGAAAGGGGGAGAGGAAGGGGAGAGAATAAAGCAAAATGAGCTGAGCGGCATTTCAGGTGGAGATGTGTATTTTGAGCTTCAGCCAGACATAGGCTTTCTAAGAAAAACCACTGATTGAGCATGCCACACAGGTTTCCTCAACAGTCCTTCACAGAGACTGGAGAGGCTGTGTCCCCTCTTCACAAGGACAAAGAGAGCTGACCAAGTGTGTACTCCTTCACCACAACTGGAACCTGGAATTTGTCACCTACCGGACATTTGTTTTCTCTCTGCAGACAACTTAACTAGCCACATAATTAATGACTCTTTCAACTATAAGTCATGCCAGGTAGGCAAGGAGTTAGGTAGGAGGCAGCCAAAGGAAGCTGAAGTTAAATGTGTGTCTTAGTTAGGGTTCTATTGCTGTGAAGAGATACCATCATGACCAAGGCAATTCTTACAAAGGCAAACATTTCATTGGGGCTGGATTACAATCTCAGACGTTCATTGTATTATCATCAATGGCAGGAAGCGTGGCTGAGTGCAGATAGACATGGGACTGGAGAAGGAGCTGAGAGTTCTACATTTTCATCTGAAGGCAGCCAGAAGGAGTCTATCTTCTGCAGGAAGCCAGGAGACTGAAATTCCACACTGGACTGTGCTTAAACCTAGGAGATTTCAAAACCCACATACACAGTGACACACTTCCTCCAACCAGGCCACACCTATTCCTACAAGGTCACATCTCCCAATAGTGCCACTCCCCATGGGCCAAGAGTTTGAACACATGAGTCTGTGAGGGCCAAACCTGTAGAGAGGGTTTGGGGACGCTTCTAGAAATTTGACAAGAATTTAACATTGGGCCAGGACAAGGAAGTTGGCTCAAAATCTTGATCATCTTGATAAATCCCTGAATACCAAGGGACTTTTGTTTATTGTCTTGTTTATTCCTTGACCTAGAACTGACTTTATTCTTTGCATGTACTTAGACAGACTGGAGAAAAATAAACCCTTGTTGCGGGAATTATAAAAATTAAATCCATCCCACAAACTCCCTTTCCTTCGCTGGTCCATATTTTTTTTTAAAAAAAGATTTATTTATGCTGGGCGGTGGTGGCGCACGCCTTTAGTCCCAGCACTTGGGAGGCAGATGCAGGCAGATTTCTGAGTTTGAGGCCAGCCTGGTCTACAGAGTGAGTTCCAGGGCAGCCAGGGCTACACAGAGAAACCCTGTCTCGGAAAAACAAAACAACAACAACAACAAAAATTTTATTTATTTATTTATTTATTATATGAAAGTACACTGTAGCTGTCTTCAGACACACCAGAGGGCACCAGATCTCATTACGGATGGTTTTGAGCCACCATGTGATTGCTGGGATTTGAACTCAGGACCTTTAGGAAGAGCAGTCAGTGCTCTTAACCACTGAGCCATCTCTCCAGCCCTGGTCCACATTTTTGAGCCAGTACCGGTCTCAATACTAAGCTCCGGCAGGTTTTTGTTATTTCCTCCCAGCAAGCTACACCTCACTCACATGCAACTCTTTACACAGGCCCACAATCATTCATCTAACTAGCACCTCTTACCCGGTAAGTAAAGCATGACTCTTAAGGCCTTAATATCCAATCAGATTTATATAATAATAAAATCGCAATTCACAAGATGCCAATTCAATAATTTTAGAACCAGATAATAAAGCCAGTATTCTAACCCAATTAATATATTTTCTAAGAACTTGCTTGGGGCCGGGCGGTAGTGGTGTACGCCCATAATCCCAGCACTTGGGAGGCAGAGGCAGGCGGATTTCTGAGTTCGAGGCCAGCCTGGTCTACAGAGTGAGTTCCAGGACAGCCAGGGCTATACAGAGAAACCCTGTCTCAGAAAAACAAAACAAAAGAAAAGAAAACAAAAAAGAACCTGCTTGGTTGTATAACCTCGTGGGGTTTGGTTCATCCTCATCGTCTGTCTCCTCGATGAGGTCTCCTCCTGCCCCTGACCCCTCTCCTCCTCTCCTCACCTTTTTTAATCCTCCAACTCTAGCTCCACCTCTCTATTCCTGACCAATCACAGGCCTGTCACTGTCCTAATGTGATTGGACAGAGGAAATGCTATCGCAAACCTCCTTCAGCCTCAGCCCTGGCTGCAGTCACGTTGTAGTGTTGTCTAATTGTCTTTTTCTTTTCAGTCCTCATTCCCTTGAGACCCTGTTGACTGACTGAGCTGGCTTGGTCATAAACCCATTCAAACCACCACAATATCCTTGAAGGGTGTTCCTACTAGATCAGAAAATAAGGCTCCAGTAATTCTCCCACACATATGGGCAGCACATAGTGCCTGGACGGGATTCTCAGCACTCCCGTGGCATTTTGGATGAAAATACTCCCCATAGGGTCAGGCGTTAGAATGTCTGGTCCTCAGTTGATGGCGCCACTTTGAAGGCTATGGGGATGTAAAGTCATAGTAGAGAAAATACCGCCCTGCGTGCAGGCTTTTCCAATTCACACCTTGCTTTCTGTGGTTTTGAATTCTCAGCTTCCTGATCCTGCTGCCCCCATCTCTGCTATTTTGCTGGGCCTCCCCACCTTCTGGAGCTGTGCAGCCAAGCAAAGCCTTCTTTCCCATAAGTCACATTTGGGTGCGGTGGTTTCTGTTTTTTTGTTTGTTTGCGTGGTTGGTTTTGCTTTGTTTTACACAGGATCTCACTAGGTAGCCCTGGCTGTACTGGAACTTACTACAGAGACCAGGCTGGGTGCTTGGATTAAAAGCTCGGCTACTGTGGTTACCATAGCAACAAAGGGATAAGGAATACAACCCAAGATGTGGTGATTAGGCTCAGAAATTCAAGGTTGCCAGGCATGGTGGCACACGTCTTTCATCTCAGCACTTGGGAGGTAGAGGCAGGCAGATCTCTGTGAGTTTGAGGTCCATCTGATCTACAAAGGAGTCCAGGACAGCCAGGGGTATTACACACACACACACACACACACACACACACACACACACAAAACTTGTCTCAAAAAGCCAGAAGAAAGGGTTGAGAGATGGCTGAGCAGTTAAGAGCACTGACTGCTCTTCCAGAGGTCCTGAGTTCAATTCCCAGCAACCACATGGTGGCTCACAACCATCTGTAATGGGATCTGACACCTTCTTCTGGTGTGTCTGAAGACAGCTACAGTGTACTCATATAAATAAAATAAATCCCAGCCCGCTGTATGTCACGGAAGAGGTGAGAACAGACCATCCGGCAGACTCTGGCCCTGGGCCAAAGGGAGAAGGCTAACTCGGTTTACCTCGGGGAGGAGAGAGTCTGGCTAGCTCAGGCAGGCTGCTTGGTTTGACTGGCGGTCATGGCTGGAGCCTGAGAGGCTTTCCTATGGGAGATTAGAGTTTTTCTCTGCATAGCCCTGGCTGTCCTAGAACTCACTGTGTAGACCAGGCTGGCCTCAAATTCAGAAATCTGCCTCCCAAGTGCTAGTGTTGGGATTAAAGGTGTGCGCCACCACTGCCCAGCTAGATGCGGCTCTTTAGGGGAAAGCCTAAGCCATTGTTCCAGCACGGGGGAGTCTAGATAAAAGGAGTCAGTCCAGGGTTTTAGGGCTTTATTGTAGAAGGGAGAGAGAGAGAGAGAGAGAGAGAGAGAGAGAGAGAGAGAGAGAAAAGAAAAGTAGAGACTGGCCATGGCCCAATGGAGAGAGGGGTTAGGGAAGGGGAGAGAAGAAGCAAGAGGTGAGAGTAAAGACAAGAAAGAAAGGAAGAGCTTGAGAAAGAGAGAGAGAGGAGGGGTTAAGCAGTCCCTTTTATAGTGGGCTGGGCTACCTTTCTGTTCCCAGGTAACTGTGGGGCGGGGCATACCTGGCTGCAGTCAGATGACTGTGAGGGTGGAGTCCAGCCAGAATACTAGGACTTAGGGCATTGTCTAGCCACAGGATAATGGAGTTGAGAGCTCCTGTCAGGCACCTAATGTCTGGGAGCATAGCTCACTGTTCCATCCCTTGTAGAATTTTCTATTGAGTCTCCAGCGTAAGCCTTGCCCAACCAGAACACAGACTGCCTTTCATGGTCCAACAGTTAAGAGCACTGGCCACTTTCCCAGAGGACCCAACACCCGCAAGGCAGCTCACAACCATCTGTGGCTTTGGTCCCAGAAGTTCCAATACCCTCACATCAACATATATGCAAGCAAAACACAAATTTACATTAAAACAAAAACAAAAACTATGGACCTAATCAGCACTTATCAGTCAGTACTTCCTCCCCCCCTCCCCCCCCAAGACAGGGCTCCCCTGGGTAGCCCGGGCTGTCCTGGAACTCACTCTGTAGACCAGGCTGGCCTGGAATTCAGAAATCTGCCTGCCTCTGCCTCCCAAGTGCTGGGATTAAAGGGGTGTGCCACCATCACTGCCCGGCTCAGTCAGTACTTATAATACCTGGGAGTTTGATTTACTTGTCCTCTCTAGACTATGAACACTGAGGGACCACCAACTGTAGGGGCTGCTGGAAGACCCCACACTTAGGGCTTGGGGACAACAACAACCCCAAACACCACCCAGACATGTACTACTTGATACAATCAGCAAGAGGGTTTTTTTATTCAGCGCTGGGCGAGACTCATATCCCACGCAGGGGTAGAGGAGTCTGGCCCCAAGCAAGAATTTGAACAGGTTTTTATACCCACACAGTTGCTGGGGGAAAAGGGGGAAACTAAGGCAGAGGAAAGTACGGGGTGGTCTCTGATAAGCATGCTAGCCACCTGGCAATTGTTTGCTACTTCATTTTTCTTTTTTACCTGCCAGGTCGCTCTAATCTCTAAACTCTGGGGGCTGGTCTCCCATTCTTCTAAGTCCTGGGAGCTACTCTCCCATTGTTCTAAGTCCTGGGAGCTACTCTCCCATTCTTCTAAGTCCTGGGAGCTATTCTCCCATTGTTCTAAGTCCTGGGAGCTAGTCTCCCATTGTTCTAAATCCTGGGAGCTAGTCTCCCATTAAGTTCAACTGACGGCCAAACTCTCACAGCACAGTTTGAAAATTTTAACCTCTCATTGTACGGTTTGGAAATTTTAACCTCTCACAACTCTGGGACACAGTTTATGAAAGAGATTGATCATTTATTGATCATTCAGGAAAAAAAATCATGTCATTAATAGAGAGATACCAACAGAATTAAATTAACATCTTCCCCCTCCCCCACACTAGGAGTCAACCCTATAGCCGCTCATGTGCTGGAGAACATTCTACCACTGAGCTACATCTCCAACCTTAACCTTTCTCTAAAGGAAAAAGTGTTTTCAAAGCACAGAGGCTAAAGGAGAAAAGGTTCCAGGAAGGAGGTCACTTTAAAAAAAATGTAGATTTTCTAATGTATTTGAAGAAACCTACCATAAAAAAATAATATAAACTAAGTTTCACAGTGGTGGCACATGCCTTTAATCCCAGCACTTGGGAGTGTGAGATTCCCCGAGGGTCCCCCACACTCAAATCCCGGGAGCGATGACCCCCACACACCACCAAGACACGGACTTGATGCAGTCTGCAAAGAGGCTTTTTATTCTAGCTAACTGGGGCGAGACTCATATCCCTCGCAGGGGTAGAGGAGTCTGGCCCCGAGCAAGGTCTTAGGCAGCTTTTTATTCCTGTGCAGTTGCTGGGGCAAAAGGGAAGACTGGGGTAAGGGGAAGGTATGGGGTGGTTTCTGATTGGTGCTGGCTCGTGCTAGGGTCTAGGGGTGGGGTAGCCACCTGGCAATTGTTTGGGGCCAGGTTGTTTCTGGGTTCTTGGACCAGGTCATCTTGGTTCCCTTGTTTCTGGGTTCTGGGACCTGCTGGTCTCCCATTGTTTTTAGGTTCTGGGAGCCGGTCTTCCACTGAGTTTAAATAACGGCTAAATTCCCACAGTACAGTTTGAAAACTTAATCTTACAGGAGGCAGAGGCAGGTGGATTTCTGAGTTCGAGGCCAGCCTGGTCTACAGAGTGAGTTCCAGGACAGGCAGGGCTACCCAGAGAAACCCTTTCTCAAAAAACCAAAAAAAAAAAAAAAAAAAAAAAAAAAAGAAGTTTCATAGGTCTGGTGGATAGTTTGGGAGTAATTAGTGATAATACACAAAAATTGAAGTAGGTGATACTGTTTATTTTAACTTTATTTATGTGTGTGGGATAAGTGCCTGCAAGTATCAAAGCATCCAGAAGAGGGCAGTAGATCCCCACCCCTCCCCGCAGCTAAAGTTACAGGCAATTGTAAGCTGCCCAGTGTGGTGCTGGGAACTGAACTCAGGTTCTCTGGAAGAGAAGCAAGCAGCATTCTTAAATGCTGACACACCTTCCAAGCCCCCAAACGGTAGTTACTATTAACTCCACAGAAAGCAAAAAGTTGGACCAGAAGATGGTGGTAACTTTGGCTGGCACCATTGATGACATAAGTAAGTGGTATTACCCATTGCTTAAGATTAACATTAAATAGTCACACATCTCATAGTGATGTCCTAGTCAACATCAGATACACATATGGCACTAGTGCCCTGAGATTATGATGGGATAGAGAGTCACATAGCCTACTATATTTATTGTGCCCTTTTTTTTTTTTAAGGTTTAGGAGTATAGGTGTTTTGATTTGTTTGTTTGTTTGTTTGTTTTTGAGACAGGGTTTCTCTGTGTAGCCCTGGCTGTCTTAGAACTCACTCTGTAGACCAGGCTGGCCTCGAACTCAGAAATCTGCCTGCCTCTGCCTCCCAAATGCTGGGATAAAAGGCGTGTGCCGCCACCACCCGGCGAGTATAGGTGTTTTGATTGTATGTATGTATGCACACCATGTGCGTGCAGTTCCTCAGAAGATCTTCTAGAACAGGAGTTACATGTGGGTGCTAGGAATTGAACCCAGTCTTGTGGGAGAGCAGCCAGTACTCTTAATCATGGAGCCAGCTCCCCAGCTCCCTATACTGCCTTTCTATGTTTCAACGTGTTCAGAGCCCCAAATCCTAACCACTGTGCTATAACTGCCTGCCATACTCAGTAAATCACCTTTCCTTTGGTATGTAGCTAATTGTGGGACCGTGAAAGGTAGCTTGGTTCCTGATTGATCTAAGGCTCTAGACCCCGGAGATCCTGAAGGGACTGTAGGTGTTTCTCCTGTTCCTGGGCACCAGGCCCCTGTCACTAGCCACAGCCCTTCGTAGATGTGTGGCCACCAGTCATGAAAGAGCAACACCCCACCCCCTCCACATGTAAAGGACATGGCCTGTGGTCACGTAGGCTCAAGACAGATCTCCATTTTAATGAGGTACCTAGAGACTTGGAGGGTTTAGCCAATAAGTTTTCCTTCCCAGACACTCTTCCCTACAAAAGGTATTTAACCTGAGGCTCTCCCTGAGCAATGGGGTACGGTTTTACTCATTCACTTTCTGCCATGACAATAAATGTCTTAAAACCATGGACTGCCTCTTTTCATCAGGATCAGCCATGGAGAGCTATGGAGAAGGCCTGTCTGTGCTCCTAGCCACGACCAAGCCGAAGCTCATGCCAACCACCCACAAGCCAAGGACTCTCTCCGTGGGACCAGCTGGAGCTTGCCCCTTTTTGCCCTTGGTCCCGGGCCAGATCCAGCCCATGGCCCCCACTCAGTTATCAGTTCTTTCTTGGCTTTCAGTGGTGCATGGATGTCCAAGAGCCTGAGAACCAGACAGGCCCAACCTCCTTGCAGGCCTGGGGACTCCCGAGCCAGCTCTGGCTGTCCCGTGCCTCAGACTGTGTTTCCTCACCCCAGAGCGGTGTCCCTGGGCTTCCCTAGAGCCCAACGCCCACCTGGCAATGGTGCGGGGTCCATTTCCCACATCCTGCCTCCCTGAGCAGCCGAGCCTCCTGTGGCAAAGCAGACGCAGGGCTCATAACTCTACAGCTAATGAGCAATAGACAATATATTCTTCAGCCTAGGTGAAGGGGCTACCATCTAAATAGTCATTCGAGGACAGCCAATGCCATCACACAATGACAGAACCATGGAACAATGCATTTCTCAGAATATATCTCTATTGTTAAGGGACACGTGACTGAATAAAGACATATGTCATAAAGACAAAGGACAATGAATAAACTTTATAGAGTCTGTTCTCTCCTTTGTCAGGAGACACTTAGAAAAGTCTAAAGGCATGCAAGTGAGTTGTCTAGAGATGGCCCACGTCTTTGCATGGCTGCCATGGGTAAACTCTGAATTGCAGGGCCTTTAGAAATTTCATCCCAGGGCTTTGTAAACCTTTATGTGTCCTGGGCTAATTGTATTAGGATAAGAAAGCAGGCTTGGAATAAATGTATGATCAGGAAACACACTCCTTTTAGGTTAGCTATGAGATCACTATCTGGTAACTGAAGGTCATAAGCTGGGAATGGACAATTTATTATAGGTGTAAGGATAAAAAATGAAATATTGACTGGTTTATCTATACAAAACTTCAAAATTAATGAGAAACAAAGCAGATGATTTGTTTCTGGGTAACAACTGTGCTAACTTATGACATAAGAACTATTGTTTTAAACTTGTAATGAACTTATGGAGCTAGTAACAGATAATGTTTAGTTAGGCACTAGTCGATGGAAACACAGGTAAACATTTCTATTGTGACTCCTTATTAATTATATGTAGCTTTGGCTGTCCTGGAACTCACTCTGTAGACCAGGCTGGCCTTGAACTCAGAAATCAGCCTGCCTCTGCCTCTCAAGTGCTGGGAATAAAGGCGTGCGCCACCACTGCCCAGCTTGAATTAGTGTCTTAAACTTGCTGTAAACTTATGGAATGTAAAGATTCCTAAAATATCATGTGACCAGTTCTTCTGAGAAACTATAAGAACAACAATAAGGAGGCGACTTTTTCTCACTTTCAGCAACAAAAAGGTAGAAGCTCACTCTTTCTCTGGGCAATAAGGGCTGGAGCTTCATTTTCATCCAAGAAAGAATGAGGGTTTTTCTACGTTGGCAATTGTTTGTTGGGAATTGATCATGGAAGCTTTTGCTCCATCCACCAAATGTATATATGTATATGTAAATATAGGTATGTGTATGTAATTATGCATTAACACTTGTGGATTTGATGAGACAGGTGGCCGGGTCCAACCAGAGTGTGTGTGTGTGTGTGTGTGTGTGTGTGTGTGTGTGAGAGAGAGAGAGAGAGAGAGAGAGAGAGAGAGAGAGAGAGTGTCTGTGCATATTGCCTGTGTAAAAGATTTTAATTCTTTTCCTTTTTTATCTCTGATTCACAGAGAATTAGTAAATTCCAATTTTTCTTTCTGATTTAAAAGGCTTAATGAATTCCAAGCCTCTCACTTGGACAGCAAGAGGTCCTTGAGCAAGAGAGAAAAGGAAACAGTGCTTGTTAAAGCACAAATAGTAATAATATATGGCCAGGGATCATAAGTTAAGCAAGCCAGCTCAGTCTAGTCAACAGGATCTCAAGGGAGGGAGGGAGGACTAAAGAGAAAAAAAAGACAGTTAGAGAACATTACAGTATGACTTCAGCCAGTGCTGAAGTGGGTTTAATTTTTTCCAGTCTGCTTTTATATCACTCTAGGAACATACAAAGAATAAGACTATTTCCAAGACATAAAAAAAGGAATCAAGGAACAAACAAGGCCTAGAGAAAGGCCCAGTAAGTCCTGTATTTAGGGACTTAACAAGCCGATCACGATACAAAAAACAAACAAACAAACAAAAAACCCCACACTTTCCTCAGCTGTATTCATCTTTTTTTTTTTTTTAGATTTATTTATTTATTATATGCGAGTACACTGTAGCTGTCTTCAGACACACCAGAAGAGGGCATCAGCTCTCGTTACAGATGGTTGTAAGCTACCACATGGTTGCTGGGATTTGAACTCAGGACATTTGGAAGAGCAGTCAGTACTCTTAACCACTGAGCCATCTCTCCAGCCCCAGCTGTATTCATCTTGAGACTTGTCCTAGCCTGAAGTCAAATTCTTGCCTGAGCCTACTTCCTTATCTTGCCAATACCCCGGAAGTGGCACCGAGAGCTCTCCACAGTTAGTCCTTAGCTTTTGTCCATTGCTGTGTTCCACTTCAGCCCATTCCCCAGCTGGAGCAGACCTGTCACCCCTTCACCTTAGATGGGTTCTGGAGATCAAATTTGGGTTGTCAGATTTGCTCAGCAAGTGATTTTACTCCCTAAGCTATCTCTCTAGGCCAGACATAGATTCATTTTGTTTTGTTTTGTTTTGGTTTTTTTGGTATTTTCAAGACAGGGTTTCTCTATGTAGCCCTGACTGTCCTGGAACTCACTCTGTAGACCAGGCTGGCCTCTAACTCAGAAATCCACCTGCCTCTGCCTCCCAAGTGCTGGGATTAAAGGCATGCACCACCACTGCCTGGCTTCCCTTGATTTTTGAAACAGGGTTCTCTATGTAGACCTGGCTGTCCTGGAACTCACTCTGTAGACCAGTCTGGTTTGAACTTAAAGAGATTCACCTGGCTCTGCATCCTGAGTGCTGGGACTAAAGACATGTCCCACTACTGTCCAGCTCTTTTTTTAAATATTTTTTTATGCGTCCCTGTGTATATCTGCGTGTGCATGCTACATGTGTGCAGATACCCAAGGTGGCCAGAAGAGGCCATCAGATCCCGTGGAGCTGGGGTCTCAGGAGCATGTGAGCTGCCTACAATGGGTACTGGGAACTGAGCTCACGCCCTCTGGAAGAACAAGTGCTCTAAACCTCTGAGTGTGTCTGCAGAATTCTCTGGCCCTCCTCCCTAAAGCAGGCCAGGAGACAAACATGCCACTCTCCAGTTTTCTCTCTTCCTTCTTCCTTGCTGATGCTCATGTGATGAGTATGCTTCTCCATCCCAGGAGAGAGAGGATGTCTCCAGATGCCAGCACAACTCTGAACAGTCTTGGCAAGCTCTCCCAGGTTAGCACAATGAAATCAACCCCTTTTGTCTTCTAAGCAGCCCCTGCACATCTGTCTGTCCACAAGGATACAGTTCCCTGGAGGGATGGCTCAGTCCTTGCCTTGCTACCGTGCCCACCTCGGAGTTTTTATCAAAAAATTCCTCCTCCTTTTCCCTTAGCCTTGGTAATTGCTTATTAATGCTAGTCTCTTTGCATAAAGTTTCAATGTTGCAGTGTTTGATTAATCCTGATAATTGGGATTCTCCATGGAAACTGCAGAGCGAGATGGTATACATCCCAAAAAGCATAAAAATAATGCTCTCCTTTTATTTGTTGCCTGGCAACAACACTTTTTGTTTTTATTTGCATGAAAATTTCTGAGATACTTACTGATCAGCGTAGCTTTGGCAAAAAAGGAAAAAAATCATTCTTTTAGCATTTAAAAATTGAAGGAGTTATTTGATCTTTTTCATCTTAAAACCAAAGTGGAGCCGGGCAGTGGTGGCACATAATCCTAGCACTTGGGAGGCAGAGGCAGGCAAATTTCTGAGTTTGAGCCCAGCCTGGTCTACAGAGTGAGTTCCAGGACAGCCAAGGTGACACAGAGAAACCCTATCTCGAAAAAAACAAACACACAAACAAACAAACAAACAAAAACCAAAGTGGAGGCCAGCAGTGGTGGCGCACGCCTTTAGTCCCAGCACTTGGGAGGCAGAGGCAGGTAGATTTCTGAAGCCAGCCTGGTCTACAGAGTGAATTCCAGGACAGCCAGGGCTACACAAAGAAACTCTGTCTCGAAAAACAAAAACAAAAACAAAAACAAAAAACCAAGGTGGAGTCTTTATAACACAGAAATAGACAATAAATGATGTATTGGCAGAGAGGAAGACAATAGAGGAACTGATATCAAGAGTGTTTGAGGATACCTTAAATGCCACTTTAAAAAAAAAAGATTTGTTTGAGGGCTGGAGAGATGACTTAGTGATTAAGAGCATATATTCCTCTTTCAAAAGACCCAAATCCAGGTTGGGGAACTCCTTCAGGAGGCTCACAGTTGCCGGAAACTCCAGTTCCAGTAGAGCTGAGCAAGCCCCTTCTCTGAGCTTAGCAGGCACAGCACACTGTGCACAACCTTCCCTGCCCCACACATAGAAGCACATAGTTTTTAAATGACAATAGTTTTAAAAGATTAATTGTATTTATGTATATGTCTGTGTGTCTGCGTGTATGCATGTACACATGCATGTGGGTACCAAGAGAAGGCATCAGATTTCCTGAAGATAGAGTTACAGGTGATTGTGAACCACCAGTGTGGCCCTACTTGATGTCATTTTATTATTGGTGATAGGCATGGTCTCAAATAGAAGTTTATAAGACTAAGTGAGCCAGGTGTGGTAGCCTATACCTGTAACCCCAACACTCTTGAAGAGGATCAGGAGTTCAAGTCTAACCTAGACTACATGAGATTCTGTCTCACAAAGTCCAAAAAGGATCTGGGCGTGGTGACATACACCTTTAATACCCACACTATAGAGGCAGAAGCAAGTGGATATCTGCAAGTTCAAAGCCAGCCTGGTCTACATACTGAGTTCCAGGACAGCCAGGGAATACACCCAGAAGCCAAACAAAAGCAAACATGACAAATGAGAGAGAGAGAGAGAGAGAGAGAGAGAGAGAGAGAGAGAGAGAGAG
>JADRCD010197835.1:0-26850 GCA_019843815.1 Montemys delectorum
AAGCCACGAGGGCAACATAAGAAGACCTTATCTCTAGTGTGTGTGTGTGTGTGTGTGTGTGTGTATGCATGCGCATGTGTGTATGCATGCGCATGTGTGTGTGCATGTGTGTATGCATGCACATGTGTGTGTATGCATGCACATGTGTGTGTGTATGTATGTGCATGTGTGTGTGTGCATGTGTGTGTATGCATGTGCATGTGTGTGTGTGTGCGTGTGTGTGTGTATGCATGTGTGTGTGTGTGTGTATAAAGACAGAAAGAGGGAGAAGAGGGGAAGAAAGGAAGAGAGAGAGAGAGAGAGAGAGAGAGAGAGAGAGAGAAGGAAAGAGAGAATCTTTTAATCTTTTCGAATAGAAAATGTCCAGATGTCGTGGCACACACCTTTAATCCCAGCACCCAGCAGGCAGATCTCTGTGGTTTTGTGGTTAGCCTGGTCTACCAAGCCAGTTCCAGGTTGGCCTGGACTACATAGTAAAACCTGAGAGAGAGCGAGCGAACGAGTGAGAGGTGAGAGAAAGAGAGAGAGAAAGAGAGAGAGAGAAATCAACTTTTAAGTTTGAGAATAAGAGATCTTACAGTGAGTCTGCCCTTGTTTTCTGTTAGATCAAATTGCTAAAATAATAACCTTCCTTATATTACTATTGCATTTAAGGATTTTGGAAAATAATTTGTTATTCATCTCTTTAGAGGTGAGACGCTTGAGGATCTGTCATTTGTTTTAGTTTTGAAACCCCAAATTCAGTACTTCAGTCTTCTGTGATAAATATATAAAATGTTAATAGACCTTCTCATTACTCTCACACCGTATTTCTTGAATTTTTTCTTTGCCATGTTTCAGAATAGTTTTTCAGTGTAGGGTTTAATGGCTGCATATTTAGGTGCCTTTTAAAGGAGTGGGAGCTGTTGCTTGCTCTTCAAGATCACTTTGCAAGAAGTGTGCCCAAGTCCTTCCTTCACTCTATAGCTGTTGTGCTCTGACTGGGAGACTCCCTATAGGACTTCATTCTGCCTCAGGCTTTGAGCATGGCTGCCTGTGAGTCTCCGTAAGCCCCACCCTCTGGATCCTCCCACAGTGAGCCCCGCCCTCTGTTAGTCCTCACCATCCAGCATCAGCATAGTTTGAAAAGTGTTAAGAGTGAAGTAAAAGTCAACAGAAAGTTTTCCTGGTAGTTTTCTAGCCCAGCTCATTATCTGTCCAGACCTTTCCTACTATAGCACTTAACCATGAGAGAGGACATTTGAACTTAAGAGATAAGTTGGTTTTTTTTTTTTCAGTTTAATTACACAGTAGCTAAGATATTCTTTTAAAAATGATGAGATCTGAAGGTAACTTTATAAATCATTTCCAAAAGGAGGGTAGAAAAGCAGCAGCTGGAGACGGTTCTCTACGGTGATGCACCAGGAGAAGCTGTACAATCTCCCTGTAAGGGGAGGAAAACAGCACCTGGAAATATTTCTCTGCCGTGGTGGACCAGGAAAAACTGTCCAGTCTTCCCAGAGAACAAAAGGAAAACAAAACTGCTAAGAGAGAAAATGGTTTTTAAAAATTGTGTTGGGGCTGGAGAGGTGGTCCAGTGGTTAGAGCACTGGCTGCTCTGCAGAGGACCTGGGTTCAATTCCCAGCACTCACAGGATGGACACACAACCATCTGTAACTGTAGTTCCAGGAGATCCAATGCCCTCTTCTGGCCTCCTCTAGCACTGCATGTAGATACTGAACATACATACATACATACATACATACATACATACATACATACAGTCAAATACACACCCATGTGTATAAAATAAAAATAACCAAGTCTTTAAAAGCTATCCATGCCTGTTGTCTTCCCGCTCACCTCAAGCTAGCCAATTAGCCATATGTATCACTGCTGTCTTCCATGCTCGGTTGCTGCAGACTATCAAAGAATGATTTAGAAGCCCGAGCAGCCTTTCACCAGTTTCTAATTCCCTTGTGCTTCCACATTTTCCCAAGAAATTACAGGTCGCATAGACATCCATGACCCACACAGAGCAATCCAACACTAGTTACAGACTAGAGGATAATTAAATGAAGGTTCTGGCCACTGAGACTGGGAAACAAATTGGGAAGAGGCTCATAGGAGGATGGGGTGGGATTTTGTTAAACTGACATGGAGTGGGGATGGAGCTACAACAAAGAGTTCACGAGGAAAGTGCTTTTGCTTCGATGTGATGAAGCACAAGAGGATAGTTCTCATTTACAGTAAACCCTGGAAAATGCAACACAGAGAGCGCAGAGAACTCTCCAGCCTGGAAGCCAGGTTCTTAACTTGTATTCATGGAAGAGTGTCAATCTGCCAGAGATTTGTTGCTGCTGCTGCTGCTGCTGCTATTGTTGTTGTTGTTGTTGTTTGGTTTTGGCTTTGGGTTTCATTTTATTTGGGGGAAGGTTGTTTTCAGTTTGGTTGTTTGCTTGTTTGCTTACTTGCTTGTTTTTAGCAGACATGCAGTCTCACTGTACTGCTCATACTTTTGGGAAGGTAGACTAAAAGAAGGGAGAATCCACAGAGAGCTAAAAAGTGTCTTAAGTACAACACACATGTATTAAAAACTCCCGACACCGGCTGCTTCTTCTCTTTCTGCTGCTCCCCACTCTAGGGTGTCCCGCCTTGCATGTTCGATTAGCATTTCCTGCTCCTTGGCCTCATCCATCTCTGTTTCCAGTTGCTTGTTAGCCATCCAGATGTGGATACCTTGTTATCTTCCTGCTAGGATGATGCTCCCTCATTAGCCACTGTCTCTGGGGTAAACAAGATGTTTCTTTTAACTAGTGATTCTCCCAGCATGCACAGGGACAAAGACTGGACAGACCTTTTAAGTTCAGTCACTCTGGTTTCTTTTAACACAGGGTTTGGCTACATTGTTGACACAATTAGACATGCGAGTGTATGGACAAGTATTAAATATGGGCAATACTTTGTGTTGAATGGGATTTTGTTGTTAAATTTTACTTCATAGTAGAAAAGTGGGTCATTATACAAACACACAGTAGCTTTGTGTTAATTAGTTGAGAAAGAAATAAGACTTATTGATTATCCCAAACATTGTGTCAGCATTATCTTGAAACAGTAGCAGAAAGAAAACTAAAGGTTTCCCCACATCTCTAGGGATCCCCTCCCAGAGCTCAGCTATAAATCTGGCCACACTTTTTAATATTCACACTGAAAATGATGGTCTGTGCACAGAAAGCCATGGAAATTACTGAGAGATATGCGTGTTCTGTGACTGGTTCACCTAAGATGCTGAGGAAAATATCTCTCTCCTCAGTATGACATATTTTACCAAGTTAAGCTAGACTTATGGGTGAGAGGCAGTACTATTTCAGGGGAGAGCTCCCGACTTCTTTGCAGCTTAGTATATTAAGTGTGCCATCTGTAAAATTTAATCCACAGTAGAAAGGACCCAGTTATTTCCTCAAATACCAGAATATAAGAAAGACCCCTCCCCTCTTTGTCCTCTGAGGCAGGGTCCTACTGTATAACTCAAGCTGGGCTGGAACCTGCAACATCTGCCTCTGCCTCCCAAATCCTGGGATTCCAAGTATGTGCCACTGCTCCTGAGTTGCCCTATGTCTTATTTAATTCCTTGGGAACATCATGGCCCACGTCCTATGGTTGGTGCCTGTGATTAGCACTTACACAGACCAGGCTAGAACTATTGGAGAAAGGCTGCAGAAATGGCTCAGCAGTTAAAAGCACTTGGCTCTTCTTGCAGAAGACCTAGGCTTACTTCCCAGCACCTACTTCAGGTGGCTCACAGCTGCCTGTGATTCTAGCTCCAGGGGATCGGATGCTTCTGGCCTCCTCAGGCCCCTGCATTCACATGCATCTACACACACATGTATGCATAAGTAAATATGATATAGATACTTCATTTTTAAAAATATAGCAAAGATTATGAAAAGTCCTTGGGCATACACAGACAGACAGACAGACAGATGCGTACATGCACACACACACACACACACACACACACACACACATATGCAGACACACACCAGGCTTAGTAGCATGCTCAGATTACAGTGAATTTTATCATCTGTCCTTGGTACCTCTTATAGATGAACGAGAATTCTTCCAGTGGGTATCACAGAACAAGATCAGAAACTACAAAGAAAAAAGGCTATGGGTTCATTTGGTAGGGTGACAAAGATTCCCAGAAGCCCCCAGTGCCATTTTGTATCACTGTTCCTCTTGGCCTCTGCCTAAGATGTTCCCTTCACTGACCCTTTTTGTTTTTCCTCTGGCCTCAGTTTAAATCTCCAAGACGTCCTGACCTCTTGGGCTATCTCACACTCTTTTATAATTGCTGGTCTATCGGTGTACTCTGAGAGACTGGTTTCTTGGAGGCCAGAATGCCATTTGCCTGGCACACAGTAGGCGCTCAGTTAGTGTCTGGTAGTGAAACTTTCTATTTCTAGATTCACTGGAGGGGAAGCCATCCATTAGTTGCTCATTCAAGAAGGGTCGTGGATGGCCGATGCCCAAGTGTGGAGTCACACATGTGATGTTAACTAGGAGAGACTTTTTCACTTCCTATTACCCCCAGGTCCATGAGGTAGTGTCAGCCATCTGAACAGATAACACCAGACTAAACAGGTTAAGGTAACAGAGTGTGGCAGACTGCCTTGAGGCTGGGCCACTCGTCCAGTTGCTTGGTGTTGCAGGAATGAGTGGCTTCTGTGCTCTGCCAGGTGTATCTAGCTAGGAATGAGGGACAGCCAGATTCTCAGGAGTCTGTGGGATGGTGTCTTATTTCAGGGTTTCTGTTCCTGCTGAAAACATCATGACCAAGAAGCAAGTTGGGGAGGAAAAGGTTTATTCAGCTTACACTTCCACATTGCTCTTCATCACCAAAGGAAGTCAGGACTGGAACTCAAGCAGGTCAGGAAGCAGGAGCTGATGCAGAGGCCATGGAGAGATGTTCCTTACTGACTTGCTTCTCCTGGCTTGCTCAGCTTGCTCTCTTATAGAACCCAGGACTACCAGCCCAGGGATGGCACCACCCATAAGGGGCCTCCCCCCTTGATCACTAATTGAGAAAATGCCTTACAGCTGGATCTCATGGAGGCACTTCCTCAAGGGAGGTTCTTTTCTTTGTCATAACTCCAGCTTGTGTCAAGTTGACACACAAAACCAGCCAGTACACACAGGGAGCCAAGACATCAAAGACTGTCAGCTCCAGGGAAGTAGACCTTCTATGGCACCTGTGTTCAGGACTGGAGAAAAAGGGTAAATTGGGTGTTTCCTGGTCCCTGACCATCTTGGGTTCCATATTTAAGATTATATACCACGCTGAAATAACAGGAAAGCCAGGACTGTTAAGGAGAGGTATATAATCAAATGGAAGATGGAGCTAAGAAGCTGTGAACAATGACTTGGGGAGAGCTGAGCGCTCCATAAGTTTCCATTTGAAGGGAAGCCTGTCTTAGACTAAACAGTCACCAGAGAGGAATGGCCTTCGTGGTCTCTGAGGTGCCTGGACTCTGTCACCAGGACAGTGTTGATGGTTGATACTTCTATATTTAGCCCTGTTGAGTGAACACAGGCATTCACTTGCTTGGCACCAGTGAGGAATTTTCCACACAATCCCTGTTTAGGAATGTGCTGGTCTGATCCCCTCCTATCCCAATCCTCCCAGCTTGCCATCATCCAGGGAACGGTGTGAAGAGTGATTTGAAATCATTGCAGAAGGACTCGTAAGAGTCCCCAGAGCCTAAAGGCCTCTCAAGATCCAGACTTCTGCTGGCCTCTGTGGTTCCACAATGGGTGGGGGACAGGCTCACCAAACGGAAGTGGTCCTTGGTGTTCACCTAGACACCACTGGTCCTAAGGTCACCACGATTGAAGCTGCCCACCGCAGCTGTCATGATGTCATTCTGGTTTGGCTTTCAAGAAACACACCGTAGCGCACTTGGTGCATAAGTCAGAAGGGTTGACGTCATTTCAAAATCAAGCACTTAAGGAAGAAAGAATCTTACCAGAACAGGCAGAACAGCCAGGTTGGCCTTGGCAAGCTAAGGCTAAACAGAGCCAACATCTTCAGCAGGAATGTGTCCAGGGACATCAGGAAGGTTCGGCTAGAACTGAGAGGGGAAAAGCAAACAGCTACTCTATCTGGAGTTACAAGCCCAGAAGGATGAGCTGAAGAGACATCAAACACTGGAAATGTCTCAACATGCAACCCACAAGTCAGTTTCAAGGACAAACGCCAGTAGTGTAAGCTGTCAGGATGGAGGTGGGGGTCAGGGGCTACAGCTAGTAAGAGAATTTGCCACAGAGCCAGATCTGGCTGCCTCTCCTTCGTCAGATGTGAGAGGGTATATGACCGAGAGGTTATATGACCAAGAGTGCTAGATCCAACCCATATCCGACTTGGCTCTTGAGGTTACACCTATGTGGGGAGAGGTGGGGAGAACCTTGGTGTGCGTGGTGTTTGATGATAATTGGACCCTGGGTTGAAACACCTGGGTTGTCAATTTCAGAGGCAGCTAGTCCCTTCATCACAGAGCCCCTATTGCTTTCCCATAAATAGAAAAAAGTCTGGGGCTCATTAATAGTACTGGTGAGCCTCGGAATCTGTCGTTTCTACAGCCATGTAGTAATTGATCAGATACTCGATCTCAGTCAATCAACCATGCATCCAAAATCAATACTGAAAACACACAGCATTTTAGTCTTTTTGGTTTTGTTATGATTGTTCCATGAATAGTACAGAGTAGCAACTATTCACAACGAATTTACACCATATTAAAGATTATAAAGGAGAGATGGTTGCAAAGTCTACGTCATTGGTTCTCAACCTGTGGGTTGAGACCCCTTCAGATATACTACATATTAGATGTTTACACTAAGTTTCACACAGTAGCAAGTTATAGTTATGAAGTAGCAACAAGAATAAGTTTATGGTTGGGGGGTTGCCACATGAGGAGCTGTATTAAAAGGTCACATCATTAGAAATGTTGAGAACCACTGCTCTAGGAAAATTAGAATGGGATCTCTGCACATGGCACTGTTTAATATAAAGGACTTGAGTATACATGGATTCGGGTATCTTGGTTGGGAGAGTTCTTGCAATTAGCTCCTACAGATACAGAGGGATCGCTGTGTTTGAAGGCGTGGGGAAAGAAGGCAATTATTCTATGTGTGGCTAATAGAAAGTGTTTGGTAGAACTTAGCACCAGAAACCTTTGTTAAATAGCAAATAAATTCTATCTAGAATGTCTGAGAGCTTGGCCATTTTTTTTCCGGGGTCCATCTCCTTCCTGCCAGCCAGCTAGAAGGTCCAGGGCTGTTCGCTGTGATTTGGGGGATCCCACCATGGGGAGGTATTGTATCCATCAGGTGCTGCCTACAGTGGGAAGCCAAGGAAAGAAAGCACTGGCTTTGGGTCTGAAGTTGGAGTGAGTAGTTTTTGACAGTTCATTTGTTCGCTGCTCGGTGCTGTCTGAGTCTCCGTTGACAGGCGCCTTTCTCGTGCTATCCCTTGACTGATGAGATACAGTCAAGATTTGAGTTCCCTGGCTATGTTGGCAAAGTAATAGCTGTGACTTTTACAAATTGCCTTTTAACATAGTACTTTTCTTACTAGTCTCTTTTTACAAAGCAACTACTGAAATGACCCCTCTCCAAAGTACTAGATTGGTACAAGATGGTACCAATTGGTACAAGATAATGGTCAAGTGCCATTATGGGTTACAGTTAGAACAAGTTTTTTTTTTCTTTCTTTCTTTAAAAAAAGTCCTGAGGGGCTGGAGAGATAGCTCATCAGTTAAGACCACTGGCTGATTTTCTAAAGATTCTGAGTTCAATTCGCAGCACCCACATGATGGCTTACAGCCATCTATAAAGGAGTCTGATGCCATCTTCTGGCATGCAGGTGTACTTGCAGACAGAGTACTCATAGGAAAAAAAATTTCTGGGATCAGTTTAATAGTTACAGATAAAACCACAGGAAACCATGGATCTATAACACCACCTACCACCTATGCAAGCACTAGTGCGGTATTGCATCTGCTAACCCCGTTAACCCCCGTTGTGCTCCCGTGCAGTGGCCATGATGTTTGAAGCGGAGTCTTCTGAGGATTGGGAAGACACTCTGTGGTATGATTGCTGCCTAAATTCAGGGCAGGCAAAACAGCTGTGGGCTGAAGGAACGGCCCAGCTTCACGAATGACCTGGGGAGCCTTCATTGATTTGTACCGATGTAGCAAAATGTCTCCAGCCACAGAAGTTTATGTCTCAGAGCTGTGAGGCTGGAAAGCAACACCAAGCCAGAGTCAGCGTCTGACAAGGGCCCGCACTCTCAGAGAGCGGCCCTTCTTCTCTGGAGTATGGAAAAATTATTGATACCTGTGTTCGTGCTAAATAGTAACAGAGCCACCAGGCTACTTCTCCAGCTCTCTGTTTGTGACAACAGAGTTTCATTCAGCCATTACAAATACCATAGCATTACTTCAGATGACCCGAGGCTCTCCCAGGAACCCACAGTCAACCCGTGCTACCTTAGTCGAGATGCCTAATGCTGTGACCCTTTAATACAGTTCCTCATGTTGTGGGGACCCCCAACCATAAAATTATCTTTATTGACAACCGTAATTTTGCTACTGTAATGAATTGTGAAAGAGTCATTTGACCCCCAAAGGATCTTGGACAACAGGTTGAAAACCGATGGTCTAAGTACAGTTCACTCATAAGCACAATTGTGCGAACTGCCTCTAATCCCACAGAGCTCAGGTCCATGAGAGGCGCTGTTCTGTTTCACTTTTCTGTTGTGATTAAAAAAAAAAAAGAAAAAGAAAAAAAAAAAAAAGAAACACTGACCAAAACCAACATGAGGAGGTTTGGTTTAACTTGGCTTACATGTTCTTGTCACGATCCATTGTTGAGTGGATCTTTGGGAGTCCAGGAACTGAAACCCCTCATGAACTTTTCTTTACTTGGAGATTGAACTAACCTGACCTGTGTGTGTTATTAAACCTCATGGTACCTTAAATAAAATGAAAATACCATCTGTTCTTTCTATTTCTACTAGCTTTTCAAGTAGCCACTGTTCTAGTTGGTTTTCTGCTGCCGTGATAAACGGTGATCAAAATTGACTTGAGGAGGACAGAGTTTATTTGGCTCATGTGTCCCGATCACTCCATCACTGAGCAAAGTCAAGGCAGGAACTGTAGAGAAACACTGCGTATTGGCTTGCTCCTCATGGTCTACTCAGTTCACAGTCTTAGACAACACAAGACCATGTGCCCAGGGATGGCACCGCCTACCATAGGCTAGGCCCTTCCACGTCAATCATTCAATCAATCAATCATCAATCAATCAATCAATCAGTCAGTCAATCAAGGAAATGACTCCACAGACACACCCATGGGCCAGTCTGAAGGAAATAACTCTTCAGTTGAGGTTCCCTCTTCTCAGGTGACCCTAGTCTAGTTGACAGAGAAAATTAAGCATGAAAAGCAATGGTGGTCAGTAATGAAGGAGCACTGTACTAGCCTTCCAACACTGTAATAAAATACCTGGCATAATTAACTTAGAAGCAGAAAAGGGTAGTCTGTGCTTACCTTTGGAAGTTCTAAGCTTCAGTCAGATGGACCATTGCTTTGGGCCTCAGGATGGCACCAGTGGGGACCCTGAGAGAACCAACTGCTACCTCGGGGCTGGGAAGGGGAAGAAGCCAGGATTCCACAGGCTTCTTAAAGGGCACACTCCCAGTGACTTACAGATTTCCCATTAGACCCCACTTCTTAAAGATTCATGATATCTCCTGGTTGGGGGATCAAGCCTCTCTAACACACGGACCTTTGTGGGACATTGAACATGAAGGCTTTATATAGACAGCAATCAACAATCACGAGGCCTCGAAAATACCCATGTTAGGAGTTTGGTCCACATTTTAGCCAAAGGAAATCTCTCTGGGAACTCAGTTTGCATTACAAGTACATTCTGTTGATCAATGGGGACTTTCTCTGAAGAGCTCACATTTCTGATTTATAAGTAGTATTTCCTTATTATTAGCAATGAAATCTTAAGAATCCATCTGTGGTGACTCATAAATGCAGATTGCATATGTAGTATGCTTCAGGTGCTTAACTCTTTTGTGTCATGGAAATGTAACTGATATAAAAACAAGCAGTCATTGAGTTACACGTAGCTTTTTTTGCCCTAAGTAATATTTCTAGCATTCAGTACCTCCTATGCCTGGTAGTAATGCCCAGAGTGGCTCAAAACCCATAAATACTTCACTGTCGGATGTTATGACAGACAAAAATGTTTCATACCAAAGTGTTTGTCCTGATTTCCATTATTTGTTAGATAACTAACCAGTAATGGACAAAAGGATAAGCTTAAGGGAATAGTTGGTTTTAGAAAAATAAGTGTGTGTGTGTGTGTGTGTGTGTGTGTAAATCATGAGATGTTTCATTGTCAAGAATCACTATCATAAAAAATTGAATGAGAATCTGTAGTATGTAATAATATATGCTGTTGATTCATGTGTAGTACAGAGATGTACTTAGACTTATTCCAGGATGTTGTAACAGTGTGGTTCAGAGAAAAGATGGCTGTGGGTGTTACTGTATATTAATGATACAAATGAATAAGTCTGACTTGGTTCTGTTATGTTTTATATAAGGGAAATGGTTCTCACCTTCAGGGCTAGACTTACTTGGTTGACGTAATTATTTATTAAACATGTGATGTTTTGTAGCACATAACTGAGTGACTCTCATTACCTTTTTTTTTCTCCCCAGAGTGAAAGGGCCCTTGCGAAAGAAAAGGAGCTGTCAATCGAACTTGCCAACATCAGGGATGAAGTTGGTAAGTAGGACACCTAACATGAACACCGTTTACTGTTCTAGAGGTGGAGGGACCCAAGAGAAAGAAACCTAAAATTGAAGCAGTCCATGCAATAGCCGATTTTATTCAGAGCATCAGACAGTTTATACTCTGAGGGTTTACAAAAAAGTAACATGAGTAAAGCTCTCATACATGCAAGCTATATATAATCACAAGGGCAAGCTGCAAATGTCAAAAACATGTTTTTTCATAGAAGCATATAAACAAATAATATCCAGTTGTAGTGAATAATCTAAACTTGCTCCTAACTGCTACACCTGGAGGAGCGGGAAAGCGTGCCAAGAGCAAGTCACGTTTCTTGAAGAAACTAAAGTCACAAGACCCTTGTCTTGTTTTCCTGGAGTTCTCTCACAAGCACTCAAGAGTTCCCCCTCGAAGGACTCTATTCTTGCACTGTGTTCTGACAAAGACCATGAAGAACGTCTTTTCCCCATTGTCTTGAACGTATAACAAAAGCCACTGTGTTTCCTATAGTAAGCCAAATCAAACCTTGTCTAGACCAGCAAAGCAAACATCCTAGAGCAAGCAAGGTACGGCACTAGAGCCTCACAGGGAACTATAGTTCTTCCAGCTCTGCTATTACAGAGACACTTCTTGAAGTTAGCACTGGGACTAATCAGGTCTTGACTGTTTTTCAAGGATGGCCTCACACACATCGGTCTCTATCACCGGCTGTGACAAGCATCCCTCTCTCTAGGCACCTCCAGAGCTGAGCTATGCTGGATTCTTGAAATGCATGTTGCATGGCTTCCTACAGCTGTATGTACCTTGCCACGGGAACACCATCATCTCAAACAGGGTTGGATCAAAATCATGAGGGATCATGTTGAAACATGTAATCTTTAGCTCATGGGATGGCCTAGTACATTCAGAGACTTTGCCAAAATAAGGACATCCCTAGGGTCCTGCAATGTGCTAGGAGGCAGGCTTCCCCTCTAGGGGAGATACTGGCAAGGGCATTTGCCATGTCCCACTCCTCCCTACCATTCCTTTCTACTTCCTTTTTCTCCAGGACTAGGGATTAAACTGAGTGCTTTGTTAAGGCTAAGCAGCCACTAGACCACTGAACTACAGACATTGTAAAAAATGTTTTATTTAAGACACATTCCCATTAAGTTCCCATTAAGTTACTGTCTTAGTCAGGGTTTCTATTCCTGCACAAACATCATGACCATGAAGCAAGTTGGGGAGGAAAGGGTTTATTCAGCTTACACTTCCACATGGCTGTTGATCACCAGAGGATGTCAGGACTGGAACTCAAGCAGGTCAGGAAGCAGGAGCTGATGCAGAGGCCATGGAGGGATGTTCCTTACTGGCTTGCTTCCCCTGGCTTGCTCAGCCTGCTCTCTTATAGAACCCAAGACTTCCAGCCCAGAGATGGCACCACCCACAAGGGGCCTACCCTCCTTGATCACTAATTGAGAAAATGCCCCACAGCTGGGTCTCATGGAGGCATTTCCCCAACTGAAGCTCACTTCTCTGTGATAACTCCAGCCTGTGTCAAGTTGACACACAAAACTAGCCAGTACAGTTACCCAGGCTGATTTTGAACTCATTCCACAGCCCAGACCAACTCTATCATCTCAGTTTTCTGAGCAGCTAGACTTACAGGCCAGTGTCATGAGGCCGGGCTATGCTTTCTCTTCGTGATGCCATTTTTTCTCTTGCCAGCCTACTATTCAGTGTCCCCAGAAATCAGTTAGCAAAGGCTAAGCATGTCCTTTTCCCATTGGGTTGTTCTATTCACAAGCCAGCATTTCCTCTCTACCTCATGTGGCCTTGGAAGCCCATCTGTCTGTCTGATTTCCCATCAGGCCACCCTACAGGTTATCAGCAGTCCAGCCCTCTCTAGGAGCCATGGGTTCTTAGGAGAGCAGGGGACTGACAGGGGTAGTGGGCTTCCACCATAGCCTTTCTCATTCTCCCTTTTATTATATTATTATTTTTAAGATTTATGTATATGAGTACACCATTGCTCTCTTCAGACACAACACAAGAGGGCATCAGATCCCATTACAGATGGTTGTGAGCCACCATGTGGTTGCTGGGAATTGAACTCAGGATCTCTGGAAGAGCAGTCGGTGCTCTTAACCACTGAGCCATCTCTCCAGCCCCAGTATTATTTCTCTTCTGTGAGCTTTGTGGCTTCCTTTCTCATTGAAATGGCTCAGAAGTGCTTATTTCCCCTCTCCAAGGATAGCTGGGCCCTCTGAGAACACGACAAATAGCACTGCTCTATGCCTGCCTTACCTCCATGGGATCCACACAGCAGGGTCCCCACCCCAGAAGCTTGTGGACTAACCCAGACATAGGTTTAACTAAGCAAGGCCAGCCCTGGCTAAGCCTGTGAGGGCTGCTTTCAAGAACCTGAGGCTCATGGGATTGGTGCTGAAGCTGTTAGACAAGCAGCCACCAGAGAAGGAAAAATGACAGTCTCCCTGTTCCCTTCAGGCTCCCTGCTGAAAAAGTGTCACCCTCTCATTTTGTTGTCACCGTTTCCATGGAGACTGAATCTCCTTCCTTGAAGCCCTCAACTTCTCTTCCAGTTTGCTACTATGGGGCCTTACTGCCTAGAGTGTCAGCTGCAGCCCTCGTATGAGCAGCAGAGGGCTCCCTTGCTAGGGTCAAGAGCTAGTTTTATTTCCCACTGAAAATTTCTTGTTAGGTGTTACCTGAAGGAGCCCCAGGTTCCCCAGATGGCAGACTGTTGTGCTGACTGTTCCGAGAGACCTCCCCACAGGTAACCCGCCATGGTCTCTAAAAGAACATTTTCCCATGGACAGATCCAGTCTACATTATCAAGAAGGCATTTTCCCTCTCCAACTCTAACTGCCAAGATCCTTGTCTTCCATGTCACTCTACCCCTGAGCTCAAAGAATCTGGCTCACACTGTCCTACAAGCTAGTTCCCAGGTGGCAGGGCCTGAGGACAGCTGCAAGCCTTCAATTGCAACCCAGTCCCCCAAGCTGACTCCTTACTAGATATTGTGGAGGCACCTCAGGGGTAGAGATAGGGATAGAGTTCCAGAAAGTTCTGACTCACAGTGACAGCCACATCATCAAATAGACCCTTCATAGTGACACTTGGCAAGCACATATGACTCAAACTCAACTTTGTGTGTCCTAACAACTCACTGGCCTCATTTAAGCAGCCGCGGTTACTTGTGAGAGAGATGTTTGGGCTGTTGGCGAGCACAGCTCTCCAACCTTATAGTCGGGTTGGATAATGCCACTCCCGGGCCCTGTTTCATGGTGATTATCACTCTGTGCTCTTTATCAGAACGACAGCTGAAGCCCAGGCTCACAAGATACCCTATCATAGAGAAGTATGAAGTATGACTAGTGCCAGGCAAATGTCAGGGAACAAACAAGTGCTTCCTAACACTGGGGTGACCTTGGAGCTTTTAAGAGATCCTGCAGGGCCCCTTGGGTTGGCTGCAGTAGCTCACTTTCAGGCTTAGCACCACTCCCCTCCCTGGCTAAGAGGTTGGAGTATGAAGATGGATCTTTGGGTATCCAGGAACTGAAGTTACTGATAAGCCATCCTTCATTCAGAGTGAACCAGCCTGACCAGTGTGCATTGTACCTCATATTTTCCTTAAATGAAATTCAAACAAACAAACTTAAAAAAAAAAAAAAAGAACTTACCTTCCCCAACTGCCATTTGTGCTACCACCATCCTGGTTGATTTTCTGTTGCTGTGATAAACACGATGACCAAAAGCAACCTGGGAAGGAGAGGGTTTGTTACGTCTTCCAGCTTATAGCCCTTCCTTGAGAGGAGTCAGGGCAGGAACTCAAGGCAGGAACCGAAGCAGAGCCCATAGAAAGCTGTTGTTCACTAATTTGCGTCCAGGCTCATGTTGGGTACCTTTCTTATACAGTTTAGGTCTATCTGCCTAGGGATGGCACCACGCACAGTGGGCCAGATACTCCTATGTCAATCATTAATCAAGAAAATGCCCGGGGGCTGGAGAGATGGCTCAGTGGTGACTGAGTGCTGACTGCTCTTCCGAAGGTCCTGAGTTCAAATCCCAGCAACCACATGGTGGCTCACAACCACCTGTAATGAGATATGACACCCTCTTCTGGTATATCTGAAGACAGCTACAGTGTACTTACATATAATAAATAAATAAATCTTTAAAAAGAAAGAAAGAAAGAAAGAAAGAAAGAAAGAAAGAAAGAAAGAAAGATGCCCCCAGGCCAGTCTGATGAAGTGATTTTCTCAGTTCTCCCTTCCCAGATGACTCTACCTCATACCAAATTTACAAAACAACCAACCTCCCTAGTCAATAAGCTGTTAGGACACACGCCATGAACAGACATACTATCCTAAGGTGTGAGGAAAATGCTGCGGGATTTGATCCTCTGTGGAGTTTTCGTGTGGATGATATCAAGCTGGTACCCCAAGATGCAGAAGCCAGCCTATGAATGTGCTTCTCCTGAGTACGAGTATGTTTGCAGCCAGTCCCAGGCTTTGGGGGCTCCAGTGACTAATAGGAAGAGTTGGCTTGACCTCTCTGACCCTCAGATTCCTCTTCATCAGCCAATTCCAGAAGAAGCTCCTGAGGAGGAGCTCTGCTGAGGTGCAGCAGCTAGCATATAAAGACAGAGAGCAGGGACCTCCTCTGCTGGTTGGATGTCTCCCCAGATAGATGGCCTCCCAAGAGCAGCCTCTGAGTTGAGGACAGGCCATCTGATGCACTTGGATTGGGCGTGCCACCGCCTCTAGCAATCTCCAGAAACGTCTAAATGCAGCCAGATTTGTACTCGGTTTAGGTTTAAGTCACTTGATTTCTGCATTAGTGCTCAGAATAGAAGCAGGATTCATCTGCCAAGTAGGAGGGGAAAACAAACCCTGGAAGAGACAAAGCACAGTCCCTGGCAGAACCATGGCTGGTTCATTCACCCCAGCATTCATCCCAGGGGACGCCTGGAGCAAATTCTCACTCCACTGTGGAGATCACCTTTGTGACAGAAGAAAGGCAGAAGGGAAAGGAACATGGGGATCCTTTGTCAGCCCATACATTCTAGAGCTGTGGTCTGCACTTGATCCCTCTTAAAGAAGAAAGTGAAGCCTTCAGACGAGACTCCTAGGGCCCAGGGCCCTCAGTAGCAGCCCTGTCATTCTTTATACTACTTACCCGTTGAGACCTATGGGAACCATAGAAGGTAGAGACCAGAAAGAAAGAGAAGGGGCCAGGGAGGTGACATTTCTAAAAATGCCGACATTGCCAAAAGTAAAAGTAGCTCAAATGTTGCAGATTCTAGGGTAGGATTGGCCATCCCCAGCCACTCCTGAAATTCCTGTCCCAAATTCTACCAGTAGCTGATAATAAGCCCCGATTGGGCAGCCTCAGGTTTGGTTTGATTAAACACAACAGTGGTGTCTGACTCCTGGTCCGAATCAGCACTTATGTATGGTCCTCTGCTCTAATGTATGTGGGAATCCAGGATGTGTATTGTGGGCAGTGGAAGCTGATAGTCAATCAGGACCCTGAAGAAGTTGATTTTGCTTTGAATCTGAAGTAGGCAGAGGAATGTTTGGGGCTATGGGAGAGGTGTAGTTGGGTATTCCCTGCTGTAGCCTAAGGAGGGACCTGCACTCACATGAAGAATCCCAGGATGTGTGGCTGAGTGTGGGTATGTGCACGAGTGCAGATGCCCACAGATGTCCAAGGCACCCTGTCCAGCTCCCCATAGAGCTGGAGTTACCCAGCATGGGCACGGGTAGCTGAACTCAGGTCTTTTCCAAGCCATCTTACCACCCCCATAACATCATATTTCTAGGGAGCTCATTGATCAAAGGAGCCAAAAATTAATTTAGAAAATAAAAACAGAACACATCAAAATTTGTGTTGCAGAATTCTCTGGTCAGCGTAATTGGATCTTCCCACTCAATCTGCCCCGCAAAGTTTGGGAAGACATCCAAAATATACTAACGGCTCCATAGGTAATCGGAGGGTGGTATGGGGAGTGGTTTTTTGCTCTCAAAGGTCTTGTTTGCCATCAGCAATTTGAGCTTGTTGATAGAACTTCAGAAAGACTAATTTCCTTGCAAGGCAGCATGACAAGGTCTGGAAATCCTACCCCTCTTACAGGAAAATGAGATGGGGAAAAGAATTCAAATCAATGACCTCAGCCACTCTGATTAAATTTTATTCTAGGAAATGTCATTTTCCAAAGTCATTTTGGTTTCTCTCCCAAACAGGTGCTTACCCATGCACAGTTATATTGAACCTACCAATTCCCTTTATATGCACCAGAGACATGGTTGCCATGGAAAATACATTGCAGCTACTATCACACACACACGCATGCACATACACACACCCCTATACTATTTTTTAGACACTGATTTATTCCACATGGCAGCCACATCCTTTCTGATATTTATAAAATCCCATTACATCTATATGTTTAACACATTCTCATGTTATGAAAGGGGATTCATCACCTGGACTCCATGTGGTTTTGCTTTTCTCCTTAGTTACCATTTTCCCTAGCCTCACATTCAAAAGCTCTTCATCAGTGACCCCAGTGAAGGATGGCTTTGATCCATCCAGGTGCCTTGCTGGATGTCAGGGACCTGAGTCCATTCATCCTAGTTACCTTTCTATTGATGTGATTAAAGACTGGCCAAAAACAGTTTGGGGGGAGGGGGGAGAAGGCTGATCTGGCTTATACTTCCTGATCCCAGTCAAGGCAGAAGCTCAAGCAGGAACCAAGAGGGAGGATCTGAATGGTCCTCACTGGCTTGCTCCCCATGGCTTGCTCAGTCTGCTTTTTTTTTTTTTTTTTTTATAAGCCCAGACCCACCTGCGTAGGGATGGTGCCACCCACAGCGGGCCAACTCCTCCCACATCAATTACAAATCAAGAAAATGCCTCAAAGATTTCCCGCATACCAATTTGATGGAGGCAGTTCTTCAGCTGAGATGCCCTCTTCCCAAATGACTCCAGCTTTGTATCAAGTTCACAGAACAAAACAACAAAACAAAAATCGGCACACAACTAAATCCTAGCCCCATCCCCATGAGATATCACCTTCACTTGACGATATCACCTTCACTTGACGGTTGAAACTTGCTTCTCAGTGTCCACTCTGTCATGGTGACTGGAAGTTAGAGCCATTTGCATGTGGGCAGGAAGGTGGGTTTCCCAGAGAACCCCTCACAATGATGAAAGCAGTAGGGGGCTGTTTTGCTTAGTCTTGCAGTATGGATGTGAATCCATTGGTCAGAACAGGTCACCATCTGAAGAGGAAAGTGCCCCAGGCATCCTGACTGAGAGGGCTCTGGAATACCTTTGCCCCAGGCTTGCTACCCTGGAGAAAGCCTGTCTTCTCCAGCAGCTGGCCCTGCACTCTGCAGGAAGTAGTGTCCTGGCTTTGTTTAAATCCAGTGCCTCCATTGTTCTTAGTGAGGAATCCTGGCAGCCCAGCCGTTCAGCCAGGGAATTGAATGCACATTTCTGTTAGGATGAATAATGTTAATGTCGGTCAGACTGATTATAAAAATGTACACACTCAGAGCTGGAGTGGCTCAGCTGTGAAGAACATGCTCTGCTCTTGCAGAGGGCCACAGTTTGATTCCCAGCACCCATATGGTACCTCACAACCAGCTTCAACATGCCTAACTCACACAGACACACATACATAATTAGAAGTAAAAATAAATCTCTAAGAATTGACAGTATACATTAAATCATATGTATAATCAATTATAAGAACTAGTGGCATACATATACACCTACACATAACATACATATATGCATGCATGTATACTCGGGCTGTTGTTAACTGCCTGGATACCTGGATACCTTATTTCTTCCAAGGTTAGGTTCGTTAGGTGGTGGGAACAGTTCTATGTGGTCTGCTTTGTTCTTTGGCATGTTTGAAGAGATAGGAACATTGAGCTTAGTTGATGGGGAAATTTGTGCCTCTCAGGTAAAATTAGGTTTTGAAGATTTAAAAATGCAAATCCTTCATTCCATGCAAAACTAAAGACAGTAAACACACACACACACACACACACACACATACACACACACCTAAACCTCATGTGAAAGAGGAGTCTCCCAAGCCCCATGGCATACACTGAACTGAACAGCCTGGAAAAAGGAGCAAGACTGGGAGCCGTTACCTTCAATGGACAGTAATTTACACTTTAGCAACTGCTTGGCCTCTGCACCTGTCTAGTGTAAATTGGGAATGGGGCCACCGGATCCATAGGGTAGAAGACTAAATTGGTGGTGACGTGTGGTGGAATGGGGCCTCTGTAAACTGTGAAGCATTGGAAATGACTGTGTCTTAGTTAACTTCTGTCTTAGTTAGGGTTTTACTGCTGGCAACAGGGACAGTTACCAAGGCAACTCTTATAAAGGACAACATTTCATTGGGGCTTGCTTATAGGTTCAGAGGTTCAGTCCATTGGTGATAACCAAGGCAGGAGCATGTCAGTGTCCAGGCAGGAGCATGGCAGCATCCAGGAGCTGAGAGTTCTCCATCTTCATCTGAAGGCTGCTAGCAGAAGACTGACTTCCAGGAAGCTAGGATGACGGTCTTAAAGCCCACGCCCACAGTGACACACCTACTCCAACAGGGCCACACCTCCTAATAGTGCCACTCCCTGGGCCAAGCATAGATAAACCACCACTGACTGGATCCACGAAGCTTGGTTTCTAAAACTCAGGGGGTACATTCTACCTAGTGAAAGGGGCCCTGAAGTGCATATTCACTAAAATTTAAAGTGTTCAGGTCCTTTAGTGAAAGCTCTTACTAAAAGGCACATTTATTATGGAGATGGATGTGACCTGGATCACTTACAGAACAAATCTTCATGGTTTTAAATAACTAAGCGCTTCGGCCACGCAGAGCCATTAGCTGCCCTTCCAGAGTCTGGGCACAGAAAGTCCAAGGTAGTTAGTGATGTACATTGATGCCACCTAGATGCCTTTAGAAGGCCGGACACCGAGATTAAATGGGCAGGGTGAAGGAGCAGGCTGCATGCAAAACCAGACATCTGTACCAGCCCTTTCCTGGGTATGCATGTGTGTTAGCAGTTCTCATCTGGATGGCATAGTTTCTCTTTTCAGAAGCCTACAACCACTTTGAATCTGTTTCCTTCTTCCCTCTTTGCCTGTAAATCATGCCTGTAACCCCCCACCCAACTCCCCCATCCCACACCGCTGTTACTGTCTTACACAGGACCAGCCACCATCCATTCACTCCCTTGTTCCTCTTAAAGAATACATTAAGCTTGACGCCAGCCTGGTCTACAGAGTGAGTTACAGGACAGCCAGGGCTACACATAAAAACCCTGTCTTGAAAAACCAAAAGAATACATTAAGTGACACAAGGCATTTATGACTATCAAGAGACTTTAAATAAATTGGGAATTTTAAAAAAGATTTATTTATTTATTTTATGTGTATGAGTACACTGTAGCTGTACAGATGGCCGTGAGCCATCATGTGTCTGCTGGGAATTGAACTCAGGACCTCCTGGCCCTGCTCGCTCCAGCCTAATTCACTGTAGCTGTCTTCAGACGCACCAGAAGAGGGCGTCAGATCTCATCTCGGGTGGTTGTGAGCCACCATGTGGTTGCTGGGATCTGAACTCAGGACCTTCGGAAGAGCAGTCAGTGCTCTTACCTGCTGAGCCATCTCGCCAGCCCCAGGATTTTTATCTTTATGTCCACTCTTCCATATATCTCTCTATTCATCTTCTTCTGAAATACAGGAACAACAAGCTTGTTATTATTCCATCAGGCATCTCTGTGATGCAGGTCCCATAAGTGGATAACATGTTTCTCTGTGATTGAAGCTTTCTCTCCTTGAGGGTATATTTTGTAAGGAAATTCTAACAAAATGGCACATCTATGGCTGGAAAGATTGCTCAGCAGTTAAGAGCACTGACTGCTCTTGCAGAGGACCCAGGCTTCATTTCCCAGTGCCCACATGGTGGCTCACAACCAACTGTAACTCTAGCTCTAGGAGACCAGATGACCCTTCTGGCTTCTGCAAGCCCCAGGCACTCAAGTGGTACACAGACATGCATGCAGGAAAACTACCGATACCCATAAAATTTGTAATGTGGAAATTAATACACAAAGCCAAATGTCTTCTTCTACGGTGAGTATAACGCAGTGCTCTGGGATGACCCAGCTCATTATGAGAGCCACATAATGCCAAGACGGAAAGTGGAGGTCAGATATAACCTTCAGTGACACCTGGTGACTGGTTTCTGCCACCTCCTAAAGACTCTACATATGGCCTCCCAAAATAGCATAACTAGATCGAGAATACTATGCAAAAACTGAGCCCGTGGGAGATATTTCTGACTCAAACCAGAACAAGGTCTGAGCATGCAATGCACCCGATATCCTCCTTTGGCTAATACTAAGCTCAGAGGAGTCAGATGAGTTTGAGAAGCTGGAGTTGCCAAAGCCTGGTCTCACCTCGGAGGCATTGTAATGGAGGTTGTCCATGCTCCTGGCTCTGCTCTAGAGGGTCTTGCCTTCACCTTGGATTAGTTAGTTACATTTCCTGCTCTCTGCTGCCTACTCAACACATAGTAGGGCTAGCTATTCGACACATACTCGGGCTGTTGGGAACAGCAGTCTGTATCTAGATGAGGCCAGAATACAAGTGCCAACTCTTATTTTGTCAGAGCCAGCTTTCGTACAGCCTCAGCGCTCTAGAACTGCTACTGAGTGTGTGTGAATGTGACAGGACAGGCCGCTGGTGGCTTATTCTCCTTCTGTGAACATCTCAGACTTTGATTTCAGCCACTCCTTTTTTTTTTTAACCTCAACATTTTCACTAAAAAGAATTGACCATACCAAGTAGTGTATTCCGAACCCCTGTTCCCTGCCCCCCAAACACACACACCGGAAATTTTCAATTGCCACACCGCCCCCTGGTGGTCACGGGTTTATTAACTACTAACTATGATATTTTAAAGACAGCGTCAACCACTGAATGACACCTGACACCCATAGTCTTAAACGCCATGAAACTTCCACTCCAGGAACTCATTTTAATGAAAAGTGACCCAGCACATGAGTGAACACGTTTGTTGTATTTTAAGTAATATTGTTTGTACCAGCAAGTCTTGCAAACGAATGTCAGCAATAAGGGGACATGAGCTTTTATCAGTAGGAAAACATTGAGCCTTGACTGGGGCAGTTTTCACAACTCTGAGCACTGGGTGGCACCATTGTGTCACGGATCTCCTGAGCAGGCTACCCTTGTGGGTAAGCAGCTTATACACACTAGGGAATCGAGACATAGTGGGACAGCCAATGAATACCTTGTTCCCAAATGGTTCAGGGGAGGAAAGTCTTTTATGTCAATATATTGTACAACTAGGTTTTGAGGTGTTTGTGGTGTATTTCTTTCACTGTTTACTTGCTTTTGAGACAGGACCTCACTGTGTAGCCCTGAATGGCGTGGAACTTGTTATGTAGACAAGGCTGGCCTCAAACTCACAGAGATCACCTACCTGCCAATGTTTTATTTTATTGGTTTACTTCTTTATTCAGATTTTGGTGTTGGGAGAGCCTCCTACACGCCAAGCCAAGCACTCTACCGCCGAGTTACACTCCGACCCAGTGGTTCCTATTTCAGTTTTATTTTTGAAAGCTTCAGGAGGGCTTGTGGTGGGTGATCACAGTGTCTGCTCCCCACCGTGCTAAAGAGAGCTTCTCTGTGTTCGCTGCAGCCTTCAACACCGCCAAGTGTGAGAAGCTGCAGAAGGAGAAGGAGGCGCTGGAGCGACGCTTCGAGGAGGAGCTGAGGAGGTTGGGCTGGCAGCAGCAGGCCGAGGTGAAGGAGCTGCAGGAGCGGCTGCAGCAGCAGTTCCAGGCTGAGAGGGCGCGGCTGCAGGCGGAGCACCAGGACCAGCTGCGGCGCATGCGCTGCCAGCACCAGGAGCAGGTGAGAAGAGGCTGGGTCACTTGAGGCTTGGGGTTAAGCTCACTCGCCAGCCTCATTCTGGTTTTCTCTACACCCTGCTATGCTGCCCCTGCAGACGCTATGAGTCCCTCTCATCCTTCCCAGTTGGGTTAAGATTATCCTCTCAGTGAGAACTTAGACCTAAGATTGCAGTTTTACACTTACTGGTCATCTGTTCTTCGTGTATTCTTTACATGTATGTGGCCCTGGCTCTGCACCAGCCACTACTTTGAATGCTTGATGTATCCTGACTCCATTACCCTTCCAGATGGCCATTCCTATCTCCATTTTACAGGTAAGATGACAGAGTCCCAGGGTTAAGTAAGCCACCAGAATCCTGTTGCATGAAGCATGAGCTGAAGTCCCTTGACTCCCTTGTGGAGTGCATTGCTGTGACTCACCAAACCATCTTTCTCTGTTTTCTCTAAAAACTCAGCCTTGCAGCCGGGCAGTGGTGGTGCACGCCTTTAATCCCAGCATTTGGGAGGCAGGCGGATTTCTGAGTTCGAGGCCAGCCTGGTCTACAGAGTGAGTTCCAGGATAGCCAGGGCTATACAGATAAACCCTATCTCGAAAAAACAAACAAACAAACAAAAACAAAAACAAAACCTCAGCCTTGCTAGGTGAGTGGCAAGCACACATACCCCCACCCCCACCCACAAGGAGTTTGAACAGGAAGAAACCACTCAGCCTAACACCGTCTATTACATCTGCTTAGCCAGCCAGCTCCATCCTCCCTGCAGAAGATAATCTACACAAACAGAATGAGGCCCCGGGACCTCACTGTCTGGTACAGGAGACCCTGTGCTGAGTAGAGATGATGCAGGAGAGATGGAGTCCTCCTGACACCCATTTGTGATCATAAAAGGAGAAAGAGCTATTAAAATATGTTCTGAGCCGGGCACTTGAGAGGCAGAGGCAGGCGGATTTCTGAGTTTGAGGCCAGCCTGGTCTACAGATTAAGTTCCAGGACAGCCAGGGCTACACAGAGAAACCCTGTCTCGAAAACAAACAAACAGACAGACATAGCATTTAAAATATGTTCTGGTGGGGTGTGGGGGAAGGGGTGCCTTGGCAGGCCCATGCCAAGGCATCCCTCCCCCCTGCTCCCCAGAGACCAGCCACATGACGGTATAGTATAGAATAGACTTTACTCAGGGCATGGGGAGGGGAGTTAAGAGGGTAGCAGAAGCAGAGAAAGGCAGAGAGAAGGAGAGAGTAGAGAAGTAGAGGCTGGCCCCACATGGGGTGGGGGGAGGGAACGGAAAGAGAGGGGGAGCAAGGGGGCAAGAGGCAAGAGGCAAGAGGCAAGAACAGGGCAAGAGAAGCAAGAGGGAGAGGAGGGGCCAAGCAGCCCCTTTTATAGGGCCAGGCCTACCTGGCTGTTGTCAGGAAACTGTGGGGGTGGAGTCCAGATAGAATACCAACACTCACCCCTCAAGCTGAAGAGAAGGCCACACTGGGAATAAAACGGAGTCATCTTGGAAGCTCCCATACAGCCTGCTTCCTGCCCTGGGCTAGTGTCTAGGAAACAGGCAGGGTGACGTGGGGGTTGGGGGTGGGCTCCTGGCTGTGCTTCATTCAAAATACATCTTCTCTAAGTGAACTGCCAAAGCCCCAGTTAATTGTGTCCGGCAGGTGGCTAAATGTAAAGCCTATAACAACTCCATCTTTGCTCCTCTGAGAGACAGCTTTCCACCCATGGCGCCTCTGCACCCAGCTGAGTAGCAAGGGACTCCAGCAAGGAGTCCTGTTCCAGGGAACAGCTGTTTCGCCAAACAACTGGGGCTGTTTGATGGGCAAACTGACAGCCTCCCCATGAAAGAGCCCAGCATCCTATCTCTGTGGAGCGGGCAGAAGGTAGGATGTTGTGGTCTGAGTTGGCTGTACCAAAGGTCCTAACTAAACGAGAGAGATCATCGAGCAGCAGAAGCTTGTTACATTGGTTTATTTTTCTGTTGCTATGGAAGCAGCTTATGGAAGACAAAGTTTATTTTGGCTTATGGTGCCAGAGAGAACAGTCTTATCATGGCAAGAGAGGCGCACAGCAAATAGGCAAGATGGAAGGCATTGGAAGCTGAGAGCTCATGTCTTAGCTGTACACGTGAAAGGGAGTGAGCTGGAAGTGAGGCAAAGCTGCAGACGCTCAAAGCCCGCCCCCAGTGACGTACAGCAAGGCTCAGCCTCCTAATCCTCTTCAAACACTTCCGCCAGCCCAAGGCTAAGCGGTCCCTTATGTGAGCATATGGGAGACATTTCTCCTTCAAAGCTTGCCACAGACTGGCTAAGGAAGAAGACCTTTTCCTCTGATTTGTCATCTACAGTACGTTAAATCATCTTTTGTTTCCTATGGGGAAACTGGTCTAAACCCATGCAAATATCTTCAGAGGATTTTGACCTCTCCTCAGACTGGCCATTCCTACTGGTTGCTTCGTTTCAGTGAGCCCCTGCCCTGAGGAGCCTAGTACCACGGGAAGAGAAGCCAAGGAAATTAATCACTGGCAGGAGAGAGGATGCTCTTAAGTAGACCACCGCACCCCTTCCTATTCGAGGAGGTGTTCTTTAAAGTCACAAAGAGACATGAAACCTACATTTCTGAAAAGCAAGGGTTTGTTCAAACTGTAGCTCACAGGCTCCCATTGACTTCTTTCTGAACATAATGGTCATTGCTTTAACTCCATATGGCCCGTTGGAGTCTGAAGGTCAATAATTCATTCATAAAAGCGCCTCCCAGAGGCTGAGATGGACATGACATGCCCTTACATCAGCCTTATCATATTGACCGCAGTAGTCCCTCAGCACTAAATCAAAGACCTGCCGTCCAGCATGCCACCAAGGTACACACCTCGGCTGCAGACATGCTATATTGCCAATTGGGCCATATTTACCACCAGGGACACATGGATTCTTCTGGCATTTAATCTTTCTGTCTATCCCTCTTTTCTGAAACTCCCCATAGAAATTTGTGTGAGAGACTAAATCCTACCAAGGACCAGTGAAAGATATTTCATTTACACTGGGCTGTATAAATACTGTGCCCCTAGGTAATAATGCAGCTCTTATTTTTACAGACAGTACTGTGGGTTTAACTGACATTTTTAGTGGAACAGAAAGGAAAGGTTTTCCCTTTTATAAAGATTTGAGGGGTTTTTTTTTTTGATGTATATTATGTGCTATTGTGCATACTGATACCCGCAGAGACCAGAGGAGGGAGTCTGATTCCCTAGAATTGAAGTTATAGGCAGTTGCGAACTGCCAGGTGTGAGTGCTGAACAGTGAACCAAAGACTTCTGCAAGAGCGGGGGATGCTCATACAAGCTGAGTCATTTCTCCAACCCCTTCCATTCAACCATTTTTTTTTCTCCTCCAGACTGAAAAGTTTTAGACAAAAATTCCACTAGAACCTCATATGATGGTTGAATACTGTTCTGGTCAGCTCCTCCTCAGAGTGGATTCTTAGCACTGTGCCATGAGTGATGCAAGGCTCGGTTCACTTTAAGCAAGAATGCCCAGTCAACTTAGAGACAAGTTGGTTCCAAATCCATGCTATCACAGACATTGCTGTGGGCTCCTTGTTGGCTCTGTCCAGTGATTTCCCTGTTTTATTTTTTAAGATTTATTTACTTTATTTATATGAGTACGCTGTAGCTGCCTTCAGACACACCAGAAGAGGGCATCAGATCCCATTACAGATGGTTGTGAACCACTGTGTGGTTCCTGGGAATTGAACTCGGGACCTCTACAAGAGCAGTCAGTGTTCTTAACCACTGAGCCATCTCTCCAGCCCGATTTCTCTGTTTTAAAAGATGACAATTCACTGGGCAGTGGTGGCACACGCCTTTAATCCCAGCACTTGGGAGGCAGAGGCAGGCAGATTTCTGAGCTGGAGGCCAGCCTGGTCTACAGCATGAGTTCCAGGACAGCCAAGACTACACAGAGAAACCCTGTCTCAAAAAAAAAAAAGAAAGAAAGAAAGAAAGAAAGAAAGAAAGAAAGAAAGAAAGAAA
>JADRCD010197835.1:26860-49245 GCA_019843815.1 Montemys delectorum
AAAGAAAGAAAGAAAGAAAGAAAGAAAGAAAGAAAGAAAGAAAGAAAGAAAGAAAAAAAGATGACAATTTATGGCAGAGGGAGGGAGGGGAGGAAGGAGGGGAGGAGGGAGGGGAGGAAAGGGGAGAGAGATAGAGAGAAAGAGTGTCTAGGAAGTTTGCTTGGTGGTAGAGAACTGGTTTTCAACCTATGGGGCATGACCCTTTGGGAGTTGAAGGACTCTTTCACAGGGGTCACACGCCAGATAACCTGCATTTCAGATATTTACATTATGATTCACAATAGTAGCAAAAGTAGATTTATGAAGTAACAACACAATGATGTTATGGTTGGGGGTCTCCCCAGCATGAGGAACTGTATTAGGAAGGTTGAGAACCGCTGTGGTAGAGTATTTGCCAAGCATAAACAAAACTGATTTGTTCCCCACACCAGAGGGTGGGGGGAAGGATAGTTGTGGTGGTGGTGGGCAGATGAGAGATAAAGTTTCCCACAAAATGAGATTATTCCTAATGGGAATCAACCCCTCGCCATTACTGTTGGGATTCAAAATGTCTCCTAGTGCCTCCTGTGTCAAACACTTGAATGTAGCTGGTGCAGCAATTTTGAGAAAGGGTGGGAGGGGCTTAAGAGCTCTGGCTGATCTTGCAGAGAACATGAGTTCCACTCCTAGCTCCCAGATCAGGCAGCTTATACCACAGGTAATTCCAGCTCCGGGTAACCAGTACCTCCTTCTGCGTATACCCACACACAGACACACACATATAAATAAAAATAAATAGGGGCTGGGGAGATGGCTTAGTGGTTAAGAGCACTGGCTGCTCTTCCCGAGAACCTTGTCTGTTCCCAGTAGCCACATGGTGGCTCACAGCCATCTGTAATTCTAGTTCCAGGGATTAGACGCCCTCTTCTGGCCTCCTTAGGCACTGCATGTATACAGCACACAGACATGCACGCTGGCAAACAACATATACATAATATAAGTAAATAAGAAAAGGCAGTGGTGGATACTTCAGTGGCTGGAGTCTGGCTAGAGGAGGTAGGCCACAGCGCGTGTCTTTGAAGACCTCTTCCTTTCTGCTTCCTGTCCATTGTGAGGTGAGGAAATTTCTTCCCCACAAACCCTTGCTGCCATGATATTCTGCAGAAGCACATGGGCCAAGTGCTTGTGGACTAAACCCTCTGAAATTCTGAAGTACGTCTCTTTTTTCCTCTAAGTTGTTTCTGTCAGGCATTTGGTCAGGGCAATGGAGAGTCTGAGTGGTACAAATTTTACATAAAAATACATTGGGGGCTGGAGAGAGAATGCTCAGTGGTTAACAATACAGACTGCTCTGCCAGAGGACCTGTATTCTGTTCTCAGTGCCTACTTGAGCAGCTCACAACCACCCGCTCTGGGGGATCTAATGCCCTCTCATGGCCTTGTTGGGTACTGCACACATACCTGTGCATGCACATGCTTGCCCTCTTGGGTGTTGCTTAAAGTAGGCTTCCTTCATAGTAGAGAACTTATCTTCCTTCTATATGAGGTTTCTGCAAAGGTGGCCAAAGATTGTCAGTTAGAAGCTATGTGTCCTTAACTGGGCCACCAAAGTCCTTGGGATCTAGACACATCTTCTGGATTTGTGCTTTGAAAATGTCAGGTTTTAACACAATTGTAGGTCATGAAATACACTGAATTATTGAATTACCTGTAAGGCCACATGGAACAAAAAATGTTTTGTGCTCCAGGTTTCTTCCAGCATTTTTATTAAAACTGGTTTCAGATGTGTAGACAGATGTACATGCATAATATACATGCTACACTGTGTGGTGGCAGTAGAAGAGATTCTTGACAAAGAAATTGGATAAACATCGTATCATGTATTATATATCTAGGAGAGGCCTTCATGGGGAGAAAGTACCCTGAGCATTTAATCCAGTTTGGCATACATTTGAAGTCAAAACAGTGATGGAAATGATTTTTGCAAACAATAAACAGATTGAAGGTAATGATGAATCAAGAAAAGCCACTTGCAGGCCCAGCAGTGGTGGTGAACGCCTTTAACAAAAGCACTTGGGTGACAGAGGCAGGAGGATCTCTGAGTTCGAGGCCAGCCTGGTCTACAGAGAGAGTTCCAGGACAGCCAGAGCTACACAGAGAAACCCTGTCTCAGGAACTCAAAATAAATAAATGAATGAATGAATGAATGAATGAATGAATAAATAAATAAAATGCAGTAAATACCATAGGCAGTACAGTCTTTGGGTAATGGATTCAGTAAATATGAAAATGAGGCTGAGTGTGTAGCTCATTGACCGAGTGGTTACTCAGCATGTGCAAGGCCCTGGGTTCAGACACCAGCACCGAAAACCAAAAGTGACACCTGAAACATCTGGAGCAGGCTGCACACCGGTGAGAGTGGGGAAACCCTTCACAGGAGCAGCCCCAAGTTGCCTGTCAGGAGAGAGGCCCAGCAGGTGGCAATCCAGAAGGCTTAGGACCTTGGTGCAGGGGACATGTGTGAGCCTGCTGGTCTCACCTGGGAACTGGGGAGAGGGTCCAAAAGGTACACCTGCTGAAGGTACTTAGGAGGAGGCTGTCACTGTGTGTATCTGAGAGAACAGCACCATTGGGGTCAGACAGAGCTAGAGACCCTGCTTATCTCTGCCACTTTCTAGCTGTTGGGTGAAACACATAGAAATGCCTGCCTCATGAGAGTAGAGTAGGGTAGGCTCTAACTGAGAGCTTAGGGCAGAGTAGCTCCCACTCCCTGACACTAGGGAACCTTGGGAAGAGGCATGGAGGACTTCTTCCTGCCCCATCAGTACCTCTCAAGGTGAAGGAAGAATGTGTGATGATGATCCAGGGCTCTACAGCGGTGGCTGGGACAGGCCTTACTGAGTGGAACATCTTTTTTGGAGGAGAGCAGTTTGAGGCAGAGTTTCTCTGTGCAGCCAAGGTTGTCCTAGAACTCACTCTATAGACCAGGTTGGCCTTGAACTCAGAGATCTGCCTGCCCTCTGCCTCTGGAGTTCTGGGATTAAAGGCGTGTGCCACCACTGCCCAGCCAAGTGGAGCTTCAATCTTTCTGCAGTGAGCCGGGTTGTGGCAGTGACTCCAGGAAATACCAGGTCATCTGCAAATCCTCACTTTACCCTGGTACTAGACCGGGAGTGTCTGTCATCCCATCAGAGTGACTTGTCTCTGGTGGGGCCACTGACTTTCTCTTCCCATTAAGCTGCACCTACATTTCCCAAGCTACGTGGATATTCCTGACAGTCACCCCAGCTCTCCGGATAACCAGTGGCCATGACTTTCCTTCAGGTGGAAGACATCACTGCCAGCCATGAGGCTGCCCTGCTGGAGATGGAAAATAATCACACGGTCGCCATCACCATCCTCCAGGATGACCACGACCACAAAGTCCAAGGTATGTACCAGCCTGTGTGCAGCAAGCAAACATGGGCAAGCTGGACTCCTCTGGCAGCATAGCAAAGGGCCCCTGCTTTTTTCTTTTCTGTCCTTTTGCCCCTCTATTGTGGCCTTTGTGTTCATTCCTGTGAGGAGAAGAAGAAATGGAAAGTAAGGCTTCAGGTAGGGTTGGAGAGGCGTGCCTAGCATGCAGCAGGCCCAGGGTTCTAGCCCCAGCACTGTGCCTAAAACTTCATGCATCCGGGCCTCTATTTCTCTCCTCCAAAGGAGTTAATCAGAACCTTGAGTCAATTTTAAAATCCCTTTAAAGTTCTAACCTACCTTGAGTCCACATGCAATGGGGACATGAGATGTTTTAGGGATCCTTGGATGACTCAAGGTGGAGTCAGGCTCAGGGGCCGTTCTTCTGTAGGCAAAGACAACTTTGGCTTTTTCCTGCATAAGGCTTGATAAGCTTAAGTGTCTTCATGATGTTCATAGGCAGGACCAGTATCTCTGGAGTTTGACTCCTTGTCCACAATAATCATGAAGCAAATTTAAGTCTAGACTTAAGACTTAAGTCAGACTCTTGTTGTTGTTGTTCCTCTGTGTAGCCCTGGCTGTCCTATGACAGGATCTATAGACAGAGATTCCTTTTTCTCTTCCTCCCCAATGCTAGGAATAAAGGCACATGCCACCACCACCTGGCTCAGATAATTTTTTTATTGTTTTAAAAACAGTCTTTTTAACAACAAACTCACTGTACAGTATCTGATACCTGTGCTGTCACCTCTCTCAAGAATCTTTCCCATAAGCCCAAAGTGGAGACAAGAGAGAAAAGTATCTTGAGAGCTGGCTCAGTCTGGCATCTGAGTCCCTACCCTCAGCTACAAATTTAAACTCCAAAAATCTAACTTAGTTTATTCTACTCATCAGGGCTTTCTAATAGGCAGCAGGAATTGAGAAGCACTTTAGAGAGCAAACAGGACAGAGTTTTGTGACCTTGAAATGAAGAAATGCATTGTGGGAAGCCAATATTGTGTAGTAAGCAATGATATTCGATGATGTCCTGGTCCCTCAGGGTGTTGGGACCTTCTGGCAGTGCCCATTCCCAAGCTGCAGTCACGGTGCCTTAGGGACTTTGAAGTACAGATTCCATAAATTATGGTATTCCGCCACCCCTTCCCCCCTGTATTTTCACACATTAAGTCTGGTAGATTTTTTTGTTCTGACAAATGAAGTCTTGCTTAGATACCACATCCCAGGCCTTTGAATTATATATGATGCTGAGATAATGTGGTCTGTATAATAGGACCTTAACATTCATTGTAATATGGTGATGATCTCAGTAACCACTAAAACTAATCATATACAGAGGCAGGTAGACCAGAAGGCCAGTTTATATAAAGTCAATAAAATCAAGGGCTGAAAAGATGGTTCAGTGGTTAAGAGCACTTGTTGATTTTGCAGAGGACTCAGGTTCAGTGGCCAGCACCCACATGATAGCTCATAACTATAACTCCAGTTCTTTTGACCTCCTTGGACACTAGGCATGCACATGGTGCATATACATACATGTATGTAAACTCTCATACACAAAATAAATATAAAAAAATAAAGTCAATGAAACCAACACAAACCTTATTTTTTCACAGGTGTAAATTTTGGTTATGGAACTAGTTCAACCCCAGTCACCACTAACTTTAACCCAGTTAAAGTTTTAAGCTGATGGAAACCACACAGATTTTCCTAATTATAGCTTATGGCAACCCAGATGGTAACTGCTGCTTTTCAGGGCTCTCTCATTCCAAGAAGGGGATCTAGGCTGATTAAGGAGACAGTTAACTCTTCTAATCACACCACAGAAGCAAATCGCTGGTCTAGGCAGGATGATATGAGCTCCATCCAGCTAATGAGACTCTTCCGTCTGGAGGGAAACAGACTACATTTGCTGGCCACCTACATCACCTTCATCTGTGTAACTTATCAACTATTGCGGGGATGAGGCCTTTCACGGAGCAGAGTGATCCAACCCCCTACACCCCCAGAAGAGCAGAGCAGACGGATGGCCTTTCCTTCTGGCCAAGTGTCTTCTAGCTGCTCTTTATTCAAGCAAATCCTGGGGATCCCTAGTCCTCAGGGTGTGGCCCTGAGGTCACCAGGATGTCTTTGATGGCACAGCACTGATTCCTTATGCACTGCATGCATTCAACATCAAGCATAGTTGCCTTCTCCAAGTCCACTTTGCAAAGCCCCTTCCTCAGCCCCAGGTGGATGCTTTGAATCAGGGAAGAACAGAAGAATCACTGTCTCACCATTAGGAAAGGTGGGACATTCAGCCGATGCTAATTACAAAGGTTCTCACAGGGCCGAGATTGTGCAGGATACAGAAGAGCTTGGCCACTTCTCTCCCTCTTTTCTCCTCCATCCCATCCCCCCCATCATCGCTCTGTGTCCTGATCACCTCTTTCTCTCAAAAAATCACAGTCTGATCATCACAGTCAATTTCACATGAGCCGAAGAACCCCTGGAGTCTGCTGTAGCCATCCGTCACTACCGGAAGTCATGTGTCCTCCTCGGGACCAAACGACATTGTTTTATGCTTTTCAAAAGAAAGGCCCACTTAGCGATTTGATATCATCTTTCTTCTCCCCAGAATTGATGTCTACCCATGAATTTGAGAAAAAGGAGTTGGAAGAAAACTTTGAAAAGCTGCGGCTGTCATTACAGGTCAGTGTTCCCCCTCCTTCCTTAGTGGGTGTCCAGACAGCTACTGCAGTACGCTCACTTGCAGACGGTTATCTGACCCCTGCTGCGTACTGGAACATGGAGACAAAGAAGATACACTCCTTGTCCAAAGTTCTCTCTTCACAGAGCTGTGGGGAAAATATAACAGCTCTGAGAGGTCACATCACGGTGCCTCATGAATAATGCTGTCAGAGAACGCTAAATGTATAGGGCATTTGCTGGGTCAGAAGTACCTGGGTAGAGGGATTGGGGTGGGAGGAGAACTTTCTAGAGAACAATGAGGTTACGGAGGCTGGAATTGGTAGACCACACCCTGGAAGGCTTTTGTTTGCCTGTTGTGTTTTCTTTAGACAGGGTTTTTTTTCCCGTGTAGCCCTGGTTGTCCTAGAACTCACTCCATAGACCAGGCTGGCCTTGAACTCGGAGATCTGCCTGCCTTTGCTTCCCAAGTGCTGGGATTAAAAGCATGTACCACAACCGCCTGGCTCACCATGGTGGTGGTTTTAAGAGGGACTTAGGTTACCTGGAGGTGGGTGGGATGAAAAAAATCACCCATTTTGCCTCTCACTGTCACCTGGGGAAGATGTTGGTCTCAGATACCAGCCAAGCTGCCTGGCTTCCTCCTGGTCTTCAAGAGAATAGTGTGAGGTCTCCCCAGCACATTCGTCTCCTTCCTGCCTTCTGAGACCTGTCAGTTGCCTTTAAAGAGCCAGAAGCAGCCCTAGTACCAGAGGGAGATGTGACAGCCAGAGTGATTCTGACTAGAGAAGACAGGGCCTTTTAAATGTCATGATCACCCTCGTCTGGAAATCGGAACAATTGTTGCCATGACTGTAACAGAAATCTTACTTCTTTGATGACATCTCTGTCACAATGAGCCCATCCCAAAAGGAAGCCAGGGTCACAGCAAGAACACTGCAGAAAACGTAGAACCTGGGGTACAATACAACAGTGGGGTGCCTGTCTTTCAGGTCACGGAGTCCTCTCTGCTCCCTCAGCCAAAGGCCATACAATTCTGTATGCTGTAACTCTCACCGAGCGGAAACTCTGTGAGCTGGGTATTGGTGTGTGGAGGGCAGGGTCTCCAGAGCCAACTTCCTAGTGCCACTAGGCAACTAGAAAAATTGCTAGTTTGGGCAGTTAGAAGTTCAAATCCCTACCCTACCAGTTCTTGCTAGCTTTGAGATCTAGGGTTGATGCAGCCTAGAGTTATTCACCTCTAAAATGGGGATAACAGCTTTCTCAAGACATGAGCAGATGAAGGAAAGCGAGGTGTGGGGTTGAATTAACTTTGGCCTGGCTTGCAGTGAGAGGCAAAGAGAAATAGCTGTGATGAGCAACTCCAGGTAGCGGGACATTTATTATTAGACTGCCATTTGTTGACCTCTAAAAGCCTCAAGAGGTGCCACATCACTCCAGTGACATAAAGTAGCCATTTCATCCTGACATGACTGCTGTAAGAGTCCTTACATCTCTGTGGATTTGTTCTGAATAGTGAACAAGGCAGAAAGATGTTGGTTGGATTGTTTAAATCCATCCCTGGTCGTGATTGTTGGTGTGGGAGTCAGGTAGCACCAGGTATTTCATAGCCCATTCTGGAAGGTGAGGGCAGTGGTGCCGTAGCCCAGTGCTGGCCTGGAAGAGCTGCTCCAAACTGACATTTCCACTCATTAGCTCTCCTGAGCACGAACTCCTGCTGACAGCTGTGTTGTCCCTATGTGTTAGTGTTAGCATTTAATAGCAAGTTGGGAACTTTTGTTTCTCAAAAGCAAAAGGCAGGCAGGTTGTGGTAGAGTATTCCTTTAATCCCAGCACTTGGGAGGCAGAGGCAGGCAGATCTCTGAGTTTGAGGCCAGCCTGATCTACACAGGGAGTTCCAGGACAGCCAGGGCTACTAAGTGTGGAAATGGAAGCTCTCTACTATGGTGAAGGAAGGAAGTTGCCTGGTAAGCTGGCTCATGTGTGGGCACGTTGTGCAAAGTCACCGCAATTGCAAGTCCCGGCTCCTTCCAATCACTGACTAAGGCCATATCTCTGGCCAGAAGAGTTCATGAGAGCTCCTGGCCCTTGTATTTTAAAATACAGCCAAAACGAGGTCATGGGGGGTAACTGTGGACTCCTCAGCAAGCGAACTGTGGAGGAAGAGGTGCTCTTTAGTCACGGAGAGCGCAGATTCACTGGCAGGCACGCTTCATGTGCTGTGGTGGCATTGTCACTGCGGTTGGGGTCTCCTTAGCCACAGTTGCTGTGAAGCTGAACAGGAAGGAGCCCTGGGTACCACAGGCATGCTGCCATTCCTTTAACACACACAGACTGCTGCCCCCAGATGGGGCTGCTGCTCCGGTGGGGAGAGTATTAAACCTGATGATAATGCATGGCTCCCCTCGTAGGTCAGCCCAGCCCTGAGATCAGAAGGGTCAGCAGTAAGCCTGGGATGGATGAGAGGGTCTGGTGAAGGGTAGGTGGCCTTCTCTCTCCAGGGGGGTCCTAGTTCGCTTCCCTGTTGCTGTGATAAAACACTGACCCAAAGCAACTTGGGAAGGAAAGGGTTTATTTGCCTGACAGGTTACAGCCTATCATTGAGGGAAGCCAAGACAGGAACCTGGAGGTAGGAACTGATACAGAGATCCATAGAGGGGTACTGCTGTACAGGCTTACTCAGCTACCTTTCTTACACAGCCCAGGACCACCTGCCTAGGGATGGTTCTGCCCACAGTGGGCTGAATGTCTCCACATTAATCGCTAATGGAGAAAATACCACACAGACAATCTGATAGGAGCAATTTCTCAATTAAGAGTCCCTCGTCCCAGCTCATGACAGGATGATGAAAACTAACCTGCCCGCCCTCAGCTGCCACCACATCCTTCCTTCCATGTGGCCCCTGGAGGGATATCTCTTGTTGTCACTTGCAGGACCAGGTGGACACGCTAACTTTTCAGAGCCAATCTCTGCGGGACAGAGCCCGGCGCTTTGAGGAAGCTCTAAGGAAAACCACAGAGGAGCAGCTGGAGGTAGTCATGGACACCCGGGCCATGTGCATGGGGACATGAGCTTGCCCAAGGATGAGGCCTCCTCACTGAGCCACTGCTGCTACGGGCAGGGCTCCCAACATCTCTAGGATGTGTGTTCAGTGTCTGACAGCTCCTCCCCCCAAGACGGACCAGAACCAAGGGTCTCTCCGGCAACCTTCCATTTCTTGCCAAATCTCACAGCATCCCTCAGGCAGGATCCCTGGGTACCTATGACGTAACTTCCTCTCTGGCTGAAGACAGTCTACACCCTGATTTTAGGCTGGCACTGGACAGGGCTAGCTGAGATGTGAGTTGTAAGAAGGTAATTTCCCCTCCAAGAATAGCTGGAAAACCTCCTACCCTCTAACACAGTGTTAAGGATGAGCACCTTTCATTGAAATGTTATACTGTTTTTACCCTGTTGGGGAGTGAACTGAACCTACAGCTTCATGTGTGCTAGGCGAGTTCTCTAGCTCTGAGCCAAACCCCTACCCCGCTCCCCTTCCTCCTCCTTATTTTGAGACAGAGTCTTATGAAATTGCCCAGGTTGGTTTTAAACGTCCCACCCTCCTGACTCTTTCTCTTACATGACCACTGTTACAAGCCTGAGCTGCCACAGCTAGCTTGGGTTTTTTTTCAATGTTGCTTCTCTGAAATTCAAATTCAAATTGACGTCCTACCATTTTACTGTTCATGTCCACCAGCCCTGCTCTGACATATTCTCATAAATGGCTCTTTTAAAAAACGGAACAAGCTACATATGTGGTGGCTTTGCCTTCAATCCTAGCATTTGGGAGGCCAAGACAGGCAGATCTCTATGAATTCGAGGCTGGCCTGGTCTACAGGGGGGGGGGACAAGGAGGACAGGAACAGATAGGGCTGGAGAGATGGCTCAGTGGTTAAGAGCACTGAATGGTCTTCCAGAGGACCTAGGTTCAATTCCCAGCACCCACATGGCAGCTCACAACTATCTCTAACTCCTTCGCCAGGAGACCTGACACCATCGTACAGACATACTGGCAGGCAAAACACCAATGTATATATAAAAAAATAAAAATAAAAATAAATAAATAAGATATTTTTTTAAAAAAATAGGGAATGGTATCTTTAATACCTTGAACATGTTAAATTTTCTTTAACATTTATTATGACTAGAATTCCATACATGAGTGCCATTATTTCCGATACACATTCTTCCCTGCCATTTCCTCCATGGACCCTCTCTCAGCCTCATGACCTATTCTTTGATTATTATTGTGACAAACGGACAGCTAGACAGTTAGGACCTGCTGAGTCATCTAATGAGTTCATCTAATGCTCCCTGTGCATGTGTTTATTAGGGCTGACTACCAGGGATTCGGTAACCAATCACAGGAGCTCATGCCTGGAGAAGCCTGATCCTCCCTCTCCCTTGGTAGCCATTGATTACCCAAACTTCTTCATCTAGGGGCGGGGCCTTGAGAGAGTTCCTCCATCCACATTGCTTTGTAAAGTACTTGGCTCGTTTCCTATGAATAAGCTTAGGGACACAGGCGAGACTTGTGAGACCCCAGCGTTCTGGGAATCCAGTCCTGTGGGAGGGCGGTCAGAGTCTGTGTTACCCCAGGAATTCCCCCTCGGGAGCACTGGCACTTGCTCCCGCACAGATACTGTGGCTGTACATTGAGGGAGCACAGCTCGTAACCTCTGGCTACAGCGCAATGCCGGGAACCTGGCCTAAAGCACACACTCTCTGCCCTTGTAGATTGCGCTGGCTCCGTACCAGCACCTGGAAGAAGACATGCAGAGCCTGAAGCAGGTGTTGGAGATGAAGAACCAGCAAATCCACCTGCAGGAGAAGAAGATCATCGAGCTGGAGAAGCTGGTGAGTTGGCTTGCTTGCTCCAGAGAGTGGGTGTTGTGGCTCTCGCTGTTGACAGTGTTCGATGAGGTGCACCCCTCCCAGCCTGTGGCTCACAGGTGAACAGGGCACTCATAGCTCAGCCTGGAAGCCCTTCTCACTAAGTCCCTGCCAAGGAGTCCCGGTGGCCTCTTTTTGTTACTTCGCCAGTCTTTGTCATGTCTTTCCAGCACTAAGGTGACAGTCTGAACGATCCATCGCTGCTGTGCACCAGGCCTGGGCAAAGCTCTGTTCTTCCATTCCAACAGCTAACCGGGGCAGTGGGTGCTGCCCAGAGAGAAGAAGCCTAGGAAAGGGGACAGTTGCACCCGGGCTGTGAGTGGCTGAGTCCACAAGGCAACCCTGGAGCAGTGCCCCTAAATCACCACGTGACAGAAGCATCAGAGATATCAGTCATGGGGGTCCACCTTCATGAGCCAATCACCTCCAAAGACCCCACATCCTGGTACCGCACCTGGGGCAGGGGGTTCCTCATAGCTGCTTTGGAGGGAAAGGAGCATCCAGTTCAAAACAAAGAGTTTCTACCTGGTCCTCAGCTGGGTTCCTGGGAACTAGCCTAGGGAAACAGAGCAGTATCTACTGCCTTCTAGAGGCCAGAGGCCCAGATAAGGGCTTTTAAAAACTATGTATCTGTGTGCATGTCTGTGTGTGTGTGGGGGGGTGGGTGGGGGGAGGTGTGTGTGCATGTAGGTGTAGGACCCACTGAGGCCAGAAGAGGGCGCCAGATCCTCCTGGAGCTGCCTGATGTGTGTGCTGGGAACCAAATTCAGGTCCACAAGAGTCACAAATGTTTTTAATAGCTGAGCAGCCCACTTTGTTGTTTTTTTTAAATGTTTGCTACTATGAAAGAGGAAGAGAGGGCTGGGCATGATGGCACACGCCTTTAATCCTAGCACTTGGGAGGCAGAAGCAGGGGGATTTCTGAGTTTGAGGCCAGTCTGGTCTACAGAGTGAGTTCCAGGAAAGCCAGGGCTACACAAAGAAATCCTGTCTAGAAAAAACAAAAAAAAAAAAAAAAGAAAGAAAGAAAGAGGAAGAGAGACTGTGTACATGGTAGGAAAGATAAACAAAATAAGAAAATTAGAATATCATATTTCTAATACTATTAACACTTCTCAGAGATATGTCTTAATACCTCTCCTACACACATACACACACACACACACACACACACACACACACACACACACAAAACTGTAGGCTTTCTCACCTGTGCATAAGTTCCTCCAAATAATGACTCTGAGACTTCTTATATACGAATAAATGCCTGGGCTTTGGCTTATTCCACTATCTTATAACTCAGTTATCCCATTTAAAGGAGTCTAAGTCATGTCACAAAGCTGGCTACTTTATCCTCAGTTTTATGTCATGTCTTCCTCTGGGTCTAGGCAGATCTTTCCATCCTGACTCAATCCCAGAATCCTCTTTCTCTGTCAGATGTACTACCTTCTAATCCTACCTCAGATCATTGGCCAGTCAGCATTTTATTGACAAGTGAATGCTTTTAAAGAATGCATAAGAGATTATTTACACACACACACACACACACACACACACACACACCAGATTTTGTCTTGTATAGTGTTCTATAGCCCTCTTCCAATGAACAGGTCTTCCCCCCCGCCCCATAGGATCTTGCTATGTAGCCCATGCTGGTCTGAAACTTGTGATCCCCCTGCCTCCACCACCAGAGTACTGAGATTACAGACATGTATCACACCTCCAGCTTAGCAGAGTTAGTTACTGGACATCTCATCCCCATTTGTCTCTGAAACATCCTTTGCAAATGGTTTACTCAAACCAGGTGCGGTGCTGACCCAGCAAGCGCCTGCTGCATCAACCCATGTGTGGCTCTCTGTTGCGGCTGTCTGTTGCACAGGTGCGTTCCAGGCAGTGGAGAGGCAGGTGTGTCTGTTACCACTGTCCTGGGCAATGGGAGCCACATAGCTCCTCCCAACACTAACCATGGATCACAGGGGCTGCATAGACCTGATCTTGCCATGTGTCCTGGCTAGGGTGACCCTTGAAGTAGCCATCCATTTTCCTCTTGGTGACTGGACTGTCTGCATAGAGCCACCCACAAGCCCCTGGGCTGATCTGGCTATGGTCAGCCATGTTCTGGCTTTGCAGAAGGTCTACATGACTTCCTGTCCTGGGAATCTATTATTTCCTACTTCCTGGGAATAAAGATGAAGGCCAGGTAGGGTGCCTTGGGACCTTACCTGTTCTCGGCAAGGATTCCCAAGCCCTATTCGTGGGCAAGTTGCAGTTTTCTTTAAAGATTACAGGAACGGTCAATGCGCCGCCCTCTTTCATGGGACAATCCAAGTATGGTGGCAGCTAGGAAGCTAAAGAGGAAGGTTACCATGTATTCCAGGACACCCTGCGTCACATGGAGAGTCCAGCCAGCATGGGCTACAGAGTAAAGCCTCCTTTTAAAGAATTCTGAAATTAGAACAAAAGCACACATCAGCTAAACCTCCACAGTGTTGGAGAGACAGCATAAACTGGGGGAACAGTCACCGTAATAGGCTTTCCCAATAGGGTGCCAAGGCTTCCTCTCTCTGTTTTAAAAAATTGACCTTTGTTCCTGTATCTTCAAAAACAAAGAAGATCCTCATAAGCTTTTAGACTTCTAGGCTTCTTTGCTTTGTTGTTCTGGCTGGAAAGGAAAAAAATATGCCCATAATGCTTGACTCTCTAGCCCTGTTAATTCAGAATGAGTAGGACCAAGTATGTGTGTCTGGCAAGGGACAGTGACTTACTGCAGGCGACCACAAACCTACTGGTCAAGCTGGGATCCACACCCTGATTCTAAAAGTGACAGTGACCTGTGACACTCTCTGTAAAAAAATTATGTATTCTCTGTCCCTCTCTGTCTCTCTGTCTCTCTGTCTCTGTCTCTCTCTCTCATATGCACATATACATGTGTGTGTCACACACAGTCTAAATTATGTACTACAGTGCTTTTTACTACCTACAGTGCACTCTGGCATTTTCTGCTCTGTCTTTCTGAAAAGGGCGATGCTGGTCCCTTATCCATCTCACCTGACTTTCTAGCCCACAAAAGCATTGCACAGAGTGGTTAGCAAAATACTGTTTCTGGAGATCCTCCAAAGTGTAGAAGCCAGGGCTGCTGGCTTGCTGTTGGCTGGTGGGAATTTCTTCACTGGTGTCCCTTTGCTAGGTGGAGAAGAACATTATCCTGGAAGAAAAGATCCAGGTACTCCAGCAGCAGAACGAAGATCTCAAAGCAAGGATCGACCAGAACACAGTTGTTACCAGGTGGGTGAGCCCAGTTTCTGATTGCTTGTCCTTCTCAAAATGGCTTTCCTGGAACATCCTCATGTCCCATGTATCCAGTCTGAATAATCTCCTGGTGCCTCTCACACGATCAGAAGAAAAGCACACGGCTGCAACACCTTGGTGCACAATCTGGCTCTGCATCACATCACATCTTGCCCCATTCCCCAGAAGTGAGTGAAGACCACAAGCCCAGGAAGCAGGGGCCCCACAGCAGGAAGATTTCATCCTAGAGATTAGGAGAGGAGCATCAGTGGGGTGTCCCCAGGCTAAAGAGGACCATGGCTAGGTAACCCCAACATTCCAGAAGCTCAGGTCAGCTCTTCCTTACAGGATCTCTCCTTAGGAGACCTGCTTCCAAGGAAGGACTGGGAGTCACCCTTGACCCCAGCTCAGAATGCAGTGGAAACAGCTTGGGCTTCCGTGGCCAGCTGCAGGTTATTTTCTTCACTGGTCCGACTCTGCTGGAACAGTCTCCTCGGTGCGGCTCTATGTTATCCTGTGTAAACACACGCTCGTGTACGCACTCATGTATACATACATTCACACATGCATGCACATGCTCAGACTTACACATATGCTGATGCACTCGCATGCTTATACACTGACATACCACGTGTTCACACGCCCACGCATATCCAGCCACCTTTCCTCAGACAGCAAATGCAGGTGTTGGCCCAGAGTACCTTTTCAGGACATAAGCCCATCCTGTGGCAAAGTGTATTTGGTTGATTCCTGGAAGCTATCACCTTCTAAAACACAAAATGGAATAATCAGGGGACTAAATGGACAGGGGACTCAGTGGATAAGAGCACTGGCTGCTCTTCCAGAGGACCCAAGTTTTTTGTTTTTGTTTGTTTGGTTGGTTGGTTTGGTTTTTTTGAGATAGGGTTTCTCTGTATAGCCCTGGCTATCCTGGAACTCACTCTGTAGACCGGGCTGGCCTCAAACTCAGAAATCCACCTGCCTCTGCCTCCCAAGTGCTGGGATTAAAGGCGTGCACCGCCACTGCCTGGCTCAGAAGAACCAAGTTTGATTCCCCACATCTATCTGACAGCGCACAACCATCGGTAACTCTAGTTCCAGTAGACACACGCCCTCTTCTGGCCTCCACAGGCACTGCATGCAAGTGGTTCTCAAACATGCATGCAGGCAAAACACACACATAAAGTACAAAATTATTGAAAACATGCAGCAAAACCAGCAACTTAAGCACCATGACATCACACACGTGCGTGCGCATGCACACACACACACACACACACACACACTCACACAGAGACACCAAAACAAAAACATGATTGCCTTTCTCCCCCCCCCCCCATCAGCCAACGGTGAACAAGCATCTATTTTTCTGGATGCCACTCTGAATGCCAGCCAAGACCATAACAGAGCCTCAACCCCTGCCCTCTAGGGCTTGTGGTCTGGCAGACAGGCAGGTAGACAGACCAACTCTACAGCAGAACTAATGACTTCAATACCCAGGGCAGGAGGTAATGGAAAAGTATTCCTGGCTGATTGGCAGCTGCTAGTCAGTCCCCTGCCCACAGCCATAAACAATTTCCACCTCTCTAAGCAACCTCTCCTATGGGCCCCTAGCAGCATGCCATGTAGCCTACCATCTCTCCCCTTTCTGCTCCAGCCTCTAGCCTTTGCTCTGTGTACAACTGCCACAACCTCCCCTAACCCAGCAGAGAGACCTGTGGGCCATGAGGTATTGCCCTGGCCTCTGCCTGTCAGCCTCAGTATCATTAGTAGACCCACTTACTGCCTAACCATCCTTCTCCTCCATGCAGACAACTGTCAGAGGAAAATGCTAACCTCCAGGAATACGTGGAGAAAGAGACCCAGGAAAAGAAAAGACTGAGCCGAACCAACGAAGAACTACTTTGGAAGCTCCAAACTGGGGACCCAACCAGTCCAATTAAACTCTCCCCAACATCTCCAGTGTACAGAGGCTCTTCCTCTGGACCCTCCTCTCCAGCCAGAGTCAGTACCACACCTAGATGACATCGCCCTGCCACCCACAGGAGCTCAGGCTTCTGTCCATCTGAGGGAGTGCTAGCCAGGTGCTGGTGGCCACCCTGTGCGCATGCTCAGTAGCTGCATAGTGCATCTTAGGCAGCATCCTCTCTGACCCTTGTGTGAGACCATCCTGGTATTGGCACTTAGGAAGGGATAAGCAGCAGAGTCTGGTGTTCAAAAAAAAAAAAAAAATGTTTTAGTGTAGTGAGAAGCAAAAGAGAAACAACACCAATTGTTCTTGAGCGACGAACTTCCATGGCAGAACTTTAGGTCAGTCACAAACAGCTCCATTTTGAATACACAAAACCCTCCTTGTGCCCCTGCGTGTGTATATCCAGATGTGTGGATATACACCTGTGGCGATTCCGAATTGCATTTTTTTTTATAACGCCATACGCTGACATATTTTAGTGACGGTCAGCAGTTTTCTAACTTGTGCCTAAGAATTATTGGAAAGTGAAAATGCATTTCTATCTAGTTTCCTGGAAATATTTCTACCCAAAATAGAGAAGAAAAGAAAAAAAAAAGACAGAAAATAAAAGATAGAAGCATGCCTATCTGCCACCGAGTGGTACCCTGCTTAACCTAAACACCAGCGATTTGTAGATGGTAACTGCCTTTGGAGCAATTAGCTTCTTAGTCCAACATAAGCTGGGGTCACTGGTACCCCATTGCAGGATTTAATTATGACTTCTCCCATCCCAAGGAGGTGAAATGTAGCTGGAGGGAAGGGGAAGGGACTGAGCGGTCACATTTCTGGCCAGTGTTTTCCCCCTTAGTGATTCATTATTATCTTGAAAACACCATTTTTGCTCCCCCCACCCCTGAATGGCATCTTGGAATCCATCAAGCTATTATTGGGTCCTCAGGAAAACATGGAAGCATGTGATCTTTGCAGTGAGGGTGAGCATGAACTTGGAGAAAATCAAGACCATACATGGCCCATCCTCATGATGGAGGAGCGCTGATAGGGGCTAACATGGCCCCCACCGTTGCCCCTCATAGGCAACACCCCCATTTTCAGTTTGGTTCTATGACTCGACCCCATCACCGCACATCAAGATGACTCAGGGGTTCTAGTCAAGGCTTCCAGAAACCAGCCTTTCTCTCTTGGGGAAAGGGGTGAAGCCGGTTCTAAAGGTGCTAGATCATGTCCCTTCTGCTGGAGGGTCACCAGGGCTGCCCCTGGCCGTGGTCCTATCTTAGCCCCAGAAGGCTCTCCCAAACAAGGGAATGCAGTGAAATGGCCAGTCAGCATCCATCAGCCACTGGACTGGCCTTTGTCTCTAACACGGTAGAATTAGAACACGAACGGTATTCATGTAGTGCTATGGAAGATTAGAAGCATGATCCACAAAAGAGTAGTTTTAACGGTCAGTACAGTGCTGATAATGATACCTCTGTTTCCTGTATGTGGCAAGAGACCCTTCACTCTCTAAGCATGGGCCTGCCTGTCTCTGAGCATGCCCAAGATGACAAGAGCCATGGAGCCAAGAAGAACCAGCCCGGGCATGGTGTCAGCATCTCCAAGGACACACATAACTGACACAGAGGCAAATGTGGTCCACATCCTCCCATGGCTCCAAGTTGGTCTTCCTTGGTCTCAGGTGCATCTGACTGTAACCAACCTCCATGGGTCTCGCCCATTCTGGAGACATACACAGTAGATACACAGAGAAGAAACAGGTCTTTTCCCTTTGGCTCTGCATGATACTGGGATACTGAACTGGGCAGTCCATAAGAGTAGTCCATGCCGTGTCAGTTCCAACACACACAAATATTTATTCTTTTAGCAGGTACAACCTGCAGGTATAAGTTTGGTTGGCCGCTTAGCTCTCCAAGTTAGGACCCGCCTCCACAGCTGTACCTGCCGATGGCAGGTGCTCAGCAATACAGAGTTCGATGTGATTATAGAATGTGGTGCAGTATGTTAGGCTGTTGTGGTCAACGTGGTAGCGATGTTAGATCTATGTACCCTCATTAGGTGGACTAGAGCTTTGCCCTTAACAGCCTCGACCCTGGGCACTTGAATCAAACTCCCCCATGGCCCTGGCTTCATTTCTCCATCACAGATACCCATCACGTATGGTACCCCACTTGAATTAAATTCTGAGATCCAGGTGGCTAGAGCTGCTATGATTCCTCTGTCTCCATGCTGCAACGATCTGGACCTCTTGGCATGGAAACCTGTGTCTGTCTCCCTTCCCAGGCTGGGACACTGCGTCCTCCACTCCCGCCATGGACAGATCTGCCAAACAGCTCGGTCTTCATGGAGTCAGGAGGTTCTGCTGGCCTACACCAACTCAGTTGCCTTGGGCTGGGACGACACTCTTGTGATGTCGGGATGGGTTTGGGGCTTGAGATCAGGTACTCTGGGATTAGTTGAAGGGGGCACAGTGTTCTTTGTCCTGCCCCTCTGGTTAACTGTGCTCCATATCTGTGTTGAACTCTAAAGCTTATTAAAATGAACCTGAGGGACTTCCCATGATTATTCATGTGGTCTGTGTAACTGGAGACAAATCTCATTCAGTCCTGACAAGGCAGACAAGGATGTGAAAGGTATTTTTATACCCTTTCTGTGTGGGCCAGGGTTGATTGGAACCAAGTCTAAAGACTCAGCTCTAGACTCAATGAGTCCAAAGCTATGCATCCCTCTTTCCCATTTCTTCCCAACAGTCCACCACCTGGGAATCAAGAGTTCGAATATGTGCTAATCTGTATTCAAACCACCACAGTGGCTAAAATACACATTTGCTCATTTTTCAATCTGAAATCAGCCACTCTTCCTATCCCACCAGCCACTGTTGTGGATGGATTATGACCAATTTGTCCAACCTCACCTGGCCCTAGCGTGTCCCACAGGTGCCCAGCATTGCTTGAGGGGTCACAAGGAAGACCTGAGTTTCCCACTTCCTGTGCCCATTTTGGTGGAGTGCATGGGAATGGCAAGGAGACCACAACCATTCTGGGCGTGTAAACAGCTGAATAGCCACCCCTGAGTTTGTGTCACTCTCTGGTCCCTATGATCCCCTGCAGATCACCCAAGCTTCCAAAATTATTGATAGGGAATACTGATTAATGCATCACTCATCCATATAACCTAGCCTTGGTTTTTCCTGGGATATTGAGCTCCCTCACAGTATGGCAGCCATTGAGCATGGTCCTCTGCCCCACCCCATATGGTAAACAGGCCTGATGCCAGCACCATCATTTATCAAGGAGTTGGATGCTGACCTGGCCCCTCGATCGTTGAGTTCAGGAATTGAGATTGACACCAGCTGTGAGAAGCCAAAAGGAACTGTTCCCTCCCAAAGGGGATTTAATGCAGGCAGAGGAAGCTTAGGAATCCAACCCTCCATCACCATCTCTGCACCAAGAAGCCCTGAGGATCCCGGCTCACCTGTATGGGAGACCTGTATCACCTCAAGTAGGAACCCAGGCATCTTCATGCTAAACGGACCCTTCGCCCTTCAGAATGAACATACTCAGGAGCCAGGCAAGAGCTGCTAGCCCGCTTGAGATCACACAGTGTGCATGGAAGCCAGACAGGATTTATTAGCATCTGCAGAAGCATGAGACAATGTACCACAAAATAGCTTTGATTGTACAACACATACGTACAGGAGGGGTTTTGCCAGTGTACAATGTATTCAGCAATGAGGGGAGACATAAATTTCACATTTTTTCAAAAGGGTGATGGACAACACCTGCATTTGGCCTTAAAATAAAAAATATAATTAATCCATGGGAATCCAGCAGAGACCAGCTTGATTTATAGTTAGTATCGGACTTAATCTAATGCTATCATTATAAGAAACTGTAAGAAGACTATTAGAAAAATAGAACCTCAAACAAGCAAAAAAATATATACAATTTACATAATGAAAAACCACACATAACTCTTTTTTAATAATGGCTCCATGTTCAGTAGAAATAAAAAAAAAATTGTCCTGGAGAACCCACACAACTATTCAGGTTTGCTATAAACCAGCCCTCATCAGTATCCTGACCCTCTGTGATCCTTAAACCCTTCGACGCTTCAAGGCACAAACAAAGCAGTAAATATCTTAAATACAAAGATATATTATAACTTCTCAAATGGGAAAATAAGTCCCAAACTCAAAAAACTTGTCAAGGAACACAAAAGGTAACACTTGTCAATAAATTAGTTTGCATGATGTATCTTCCGAAATCTTGCTTCCCAACCCTGCTGGACATGCCAGCACCCTGAGAACATCTTTGGACATGGTCTTTCATCTCTCCCGGGCTTTTTAGCTAGCCACTCAGCACACACATGTAACAGAATGGTCCAGGAAGGCTCCTTGGTCATCACCATGCCCCAAGACCCTTGGCCATACCATATTCCCCGGCTCAATGGAGCAGTGGATACAGAAAGACCAGGCGAGAATAAGGGATGTGAAAACCAGCTGGTACATTTAAAATTTTCATCCTAACCACATTGGAGTGTAGCATGTTTCACCCGCACCACTGTGTCAGTAAAAGCATTTCACAGGCCAAAACAAGCCTAAAGAAATGGGCCACTCCCTCTCCCCCCAGGAACTTTACATGCAATCTTCTCATGATGAAAGCAAACAGATACGATTTGAATTATATAAAATAACCGCACATAACGTACATTCAACACTGACTCTGAATTCTGTAACAGTTCTGTGGGTCATGTATTCTCTCTAGTCACTCCCCAAACATCCCTGTTTCCATCACCCACCAATTCCACAAGGGATGGGCACCCTGGCACTTAGAGCCCCACTAAGATTCCTTAATGCTTGGGTGTCAAGAAAACAGTAAGCTTTTATTAGAATGAAATAAGCATCTGTGGTGATATAAGATATTCAAGTCAGAAAGGATGGGCCCCAGTGAAAGCCAGCCATGTTTCCATTGTAGGCAGATACACAGGCCAGCAGTGGCCGTGGCTTTGCTGGTAGACATGAGTGGGCCTGTGGGGCATGACCATGCTTAACCCAGGAACCCAGTCTCTCACACTGCTGTTTCCAAGCTTCTTCCAGTGTTGGGCAAGTTCCTTGGTAGAGGAGACTATGAATACTATCTGATTCAGAATATCTGCCTGGGCTCAGGGCCAAGGTACAAACACAGCCACTGGTATTCCCAGCCCTATGCATGAGAGCATCCAGCAGTAGACAGGTGAAGTGGGTTACATATTCCTTTAGGCGTTCACACACTGGCCAGACCAAATGTGCTCAGGAGTCGGGGCTGGGGTATGCCCAACCCTTGTCCACTAGGGGCAGGTGGAGAAGAAGCTTGATGTCCCCCATGGTCCTGCAGTCACTTCTGGCCACCAAGCCTCAGGAAGAGATGGCATGTGGTGCCCGGGCCAAGTCATCAGCACAGGGGACTGAATGGCTGACTGTCAGAGGGAGATACCAGATGATGGGCAGAATCTGCATACTGTAAAACCAAACTGTGAGCAACTGAGAACAGTAGAAAGCCAGCAATCTTCCAGAAACTGCCCGGGGCCAGACTCTTACTTTTTCGTTGTTTGCCAAATAAATCCACAAAGGCCTGGCTGTAAGGTATGGGCGGGGGAGGGGGTCACCCATCCTTCCACAAATATACCCAGGGTGGGTGTGGGGGGATGGGGAGGTGGGGTGTTAATGTCTCTATAGATACCACCTACCACCACCACCAGGGCAACCTTCTGAAAGGTGGAGACATCTTGTGCCCCACTCCTAAGCACGGCTCCCTGGGTATTGGCTTCTTCATGAACTTAGACCTAGAGACAGGAAGGACACACACTCCTGAGAAAATAGGTCTTTCCAATGTGAATACTCTAGTTGAAGATAAACAAGGTATGGGAATGTGTTTTTAGAATGTTGAAGTTCCAACCAGGTAGGAAATACTGGCCACACTTTGAAGTCCAATGGGACTCTTCTTTGGGCAGAAAGCTAGGAGACAGGACGCTATCTACTGTTGCTCTGGAGGGATGTGTGTGTGTGTGTGTGTGTGTGTGTGTGTGTGTGTGTGTGTGTGT